>PVJA010030796.1:0-25489 GCA_004027025.1 Myocastor coypus
CCAAGTGTTCTTTGCCCACTAACAAGGTTCATTTATTCAAGTTAGCTATCATCATTTCTAGAGATCTTACTTACATGCATATCTCTTCTAAGATAAGATTTTTGTATTTTACTGTGTTGGCCTTACAATTTATTTACAGCCACATATTAAGTGTTCAGTACATTTATATTGAAAGAACTATTGAATAAATTGTCCATGTGAGTTTTTACACAAAGTTACCAGATCAAGATGTTTATATGCCTTATTGTATGACATTCAACAATTAAAGTAACTTCTTACAGGCAATGTAAGATAGCTATGTTGATAGTTGGTTTTTTTCTTAATAAAACGTCAATAAAATGAAATATTGCCCAGAAACTACAATGAAATTATTATAGGAAAATACTAAGCCAGATATTATCTAAAGAATACTTAATGAATTGGACTCCCAAGTATGTACAAAGCAAAAAATTTGCATTGTAACACATAGGCGAGTGTGACGTAACAAGTGAAAACTGCTAGCAGTGCTTATTGCAAAGCTTATCTATAGTTCTTAAAATGACACTGATAGATCTCAAAAGATTTAATATGACTTCAAAGGTAGGGCTTTGCAGCCTGTAGGAAGATAAGTGAAATTAAATGCAGGACTATAAAAGGGAAAAAAGAAAGTTGCTGCAGCAGTCTTAAATGAAACTATTATCACGGCTGTCTGAAAAAGAAATAGAAGTACAAAGGGTTGTAACCTTCTTGCTAGATGGATTTCAGTTTGACTCAAAGCTTTCTACAGGCCAAATAAAAACAAAAATCTGATCAATTTCATAATTTACACCATCCATGATAAAAGCAAACCAATTTACTCAGGCAAAGTACAATTATTTCTGCTACTAAAACCTGAAAGAAAATTTCCCCAAGGGTCGTTATAAAGAGGACATTATAAAATATAGCAAAGTATGCTTTGTACAATGGCTTTATGATCAATACCTCTAAGAGTTTCAGAGAGGTTTTTACGATATTCCTCATGCTGTACTGATGGTCTAACTCAGTGGTTGTCAACCTTTCTAATACCATGACCCTGCAATACAGTTCCTCATGTTGCAGTGACCCCAAACGAAAAAATAATTGTAACAAATCTGTCATTTTTCTACAGTTATGATTTGGAATGTAAATACCTCATATGCACTATGTATTTTCATTGCTTCAATCAAACATAATTTAAACATAGTGATCAATCACAAAACAATATTTAATTATATGCTAAGAAATATTTATTACTAATTCCAATAAATAACATTTCACCATGGCATAGCATGGGTTTAAATACATATTTTCCGATGGCTTTAAGCAACCCCTGTGTTTTGGTCGTTCAACCCCCGCCAGGGTTGCGACCCACAGGTTGAGAACTGCTGGCTAACTGCATGGTTCTGTATGTGGACACAGTTATGTCTGCATAACTTCAAAAGCACATGAACAAAATAGGTTTCTCAAGAATATTTTTTCTCACATTTACTTCTTCACGTAAAATGGTAACAGTAAATCTGAATACTTAAATTATTAACTCGGTAATTAACTATTGAACAAATATATATTGAACGTAATTTGTGTAGCACCAATTAAGCCTAGGGGAAACAAAGGACAAAAAATAATTTCTAGCAACAAAAGTAATTCAACAGTTCTGTGATATTGTTTAATAGATATATGGCATTATATATACATAATGCTCTTATTATACAACTTATGTAAATAGTTGTCCAAAGACCTGAAAGTAAAAATTAATATTCTGTAATAACAGAAGTCACAGTTCTCAAAATTAAATGTTATTTTGCTTATAATAAGTGTGCAGCGTAGAGATTATTTTATATTGATAAATACTCTGTATTTTAAAAATCTTAATCTTACTTTATTTCATGTTTCACATTAAAAATTTCATTCAGCGTAGTGATGCATGCCTGCAATCCCACCTCTTGCGAGGCTGTAAACAAGTGGATCACTACGAGTCTGATCTAATAATGAGACCCTGAATACTCTTACACCCTTTCCTAAAATACAAAAATAAATAAATAAGTAAATAAAACAAAAATTTGCTGAGAAAATGCTGTAGTATTCTAAGGTGTGACTGTAAATTTTCTCTGTAAATATTAACAATGCACCCAATCAATAACTATATATTACTCTCCTGTTCATTTCCAGGTACCATACCAGGATCTAGATATTCGAGCTTACATAAGTCAAGGTCTTATATCTCATAAAGTATAATGAAACACCTTTGTACACCACAGTTTAGGCTGCTGTTCGGTAGTTGCTAAGTAGCAGGATGGGCCTGCTATGCTATGTGTGCAAGCATCCAGGTCAGAGACATGAGATTGAGAGGTCAAGATGCCATACACAACAGCACGCTCTTGACCTGAATCTTGAAGCATGGCAGGATTTAGGAGAGCAGAGTGGGTGAGTTGTTTTAAGCAAAATGGCTAATAATAGAGGACATGTTACAAAGCATAGAAATTTTAGAGTAAGCACATTAGTGACTACAATGTAAGGCTAAAGGTGAATTATAATCAGAAGAGGTCAGATATTGTACAACTACGGGGTTTAAGTAGAAATGTTAACCAAAATACCAGGAGATGGGACTTTTGTAAAAAAGCATTGCATGACACCTTAAACACAATTTTATTTTAAAAATATATTTTGACATCATCATACTGAATGCAACTGAGGAGCTAAGAATAGGTTGAATAAGAGTAATTAGGAAGTTATGGAAATCTAGAAAACAATAAATGTGACTCTAATGTAAGCCAGAGAAATTATCATGAGAGGTAGGAGAAAGGAGAGATGAGAAGAGGGTGTAATGTGTATTATTTGAGGATTTCTATGGTCTGTGTGTTCTAACTTTTTCCTTTTGAATAAACAATGATGTGTGTTATAATGTTAAAGTTTTGTATGACTTTGTTATCATTTTGATTCATATATGTGCATACAGGTTTTAAAATGTAAAATATTACCCTTTTCATATTCACTAAATCTTACATAGCAGTACACTTGAAACTTGAACATTTAGTCACTTAGTATATTCTGCCTGAATAACAAAGCTCAACATTATAATCCTCCATTTATTACAAGATCTGTGCTGTCTCAGATACATTTACACTTCAATTACAATTACAATGCTTTCATCTTAACAGCTTCTACTTTCTGAAAGATTGAGCCTCAAGGATTATGTTATAACAAGAACTAAAGTTATTGACTACTTTTTTTTTCATTGCTTCCTGAGATGCTTTGCTAGTCAAATAAAAGTGAAGTACAATTTATGCCAAGATGTTTTTTCACCCACAGGAAAACATAATGGAAGTTATCAGAAATCAGGAATTCTTACTCCTTCCAGCTGAGGAGCTTCATAAACTACTGGCCAGTGATGATGTAAATGTGCCTGATGAGGAGACCATCTTCCATGCATTAATGATGTGGGTCAAGTATGACATACAGAGGAGATGCAATGACCTGAGTATGCTTCTTGCCTTTATACGACTGCCCCTGCTGCCTCCACAGGTAATTGCATGTGGTGCTGTTGCCACACATCCAGTATCCTAAGGAACTCAGTACTCAAAGTGAATCATCTGGCCATTAAGAGAAGGAAAGGGGTGCACACAAGGGAGAAAAGTTTATGGCAGTACCCTCTAAGCAGGTTATATTACTTGTCATAATACAAGGTTTTAAAGTCAAACAAAACATGCAGGTAGATAACTGTGCAAAGAGTGAACAGAGATTAAGACACTGGAACTTTCCAGGTCTCCTGTCCTCTGGTCTCATGCTAGGTATTTTCAGAATCTTGGGATCTCTCTCATTCCCTAATGACCACTACTGGTCTGTGATAAACAAGCAGCCATTAGCTAGTGACAGATGATATGACAATAACTGTAGCCCATTCCAAATTATTATGGTCCATAGATTTCCAATGTGTATTGAAATGTGGGGAACCTAGAGTTATACTGGTGCTCAAAAATTGACAGAAATTGTGGGACACATGTGAGAGGAGACCAGGAAGTTGACCAGGGCTTCATATATGTCTTTCTTTCTGCCATCTTCGCTTTTTCTGTCACTGGATTTGTGGAGATGCTCCTAGAGGACCAGTTAATTAAAATCAATTAAAATGAAAAAAAAGGTATATTTTTGATTGAATTACTTATTTTTGTCAAGACTATATGTTGTGCAAGGGATTTGATTTCTTTCTTTTTGGTTCAGATGATTTCACTTGCATAGCAAAGCAACATTTATTAACATTAAAAATAGACTATGAACCGGGCGTGGTGGCTCACGCCTGTAATCCCAGCACTCTGGGAGGCTGAGGCAGGAGGATTGGTGCGAGTTCGAGACCAGCCTGGGCTACAAAAGTGAGCTCAAGGCCAGCCTGAACTGCATAGCGAGACCCTGTCTCAAAAAGACAAAAAAAAAAAAAAAATAGACTATGATTTTGGTATAACTACTGACTTTTAAATAAATTTTTATGGTAATGATTCATAGATCCAACACAGCATATGTCTATCCTTTATTCCCCAACTCTCAAATGGGAGCTATTATATTCAGAACTTTTAAAGTTTTCAAGCAACAGGTGCCCACAGAAGTTTTTAAAAAACTATAACTTTTCTTCTGGTAGAAAGATATACAGATGCAAGAACACATTAAAATTATAAATGTATATGTTATGAATAATTATGTACTATTCAACATACTAAAATCACAAATATTTTAAATATGAGCAGTATTTTAAAAAGAAGACATATTTTTTCTTATGAAATATGGATTATTTTCAAAGTACTCAAACTATTAAGTACTAGCACTCTATTTTAAAAGAAGCTAAAAAAATTGCTTTATATTTTTAAGATAATATAAAAACATATTTTGATCTAGGTGAATGAGACAGAATATTTGAAAAACCAATGTGAGCAATTTTGAAAATATTGACCAAAATCTAACAAATTGTAGATCTAGATCCAGTAAAAGAAATGAAGAATTAAAGAGATATTTAAGATGAATATAAATAAATGTAAAGGAAAAGTATAATTTAGGAACAGTGAGATTAAATGACCTATTAGTACTATTATACTTAATCATTACCATGATTGTATCTGAGAAATAGATGAACATTCTAAGAAAAGCACATAAAATATTTATAGAGAATTCATCAATGGGAAAAATATCATAATTATTCAATATAAAAATAATACAGCTTATTGTCAAATAATAATATCAGTAAATTTTATCACTTAGTATGAAACAAAATTCATTATCAAATATTGTCAAATAATGAAATTTTTATAGGCAACAAATTTATTATTTAATAATAATAGCAATGCTAAAGTAAAAATCTTTCAGTCATGAGATAATGGGTCAATTTAGATGGAATATTCATTTGATGTTTTCTTATAATCTGTATTCTCATGATTATTTTGTTGTTAATCTTAGTTAATCTTTGTTGTTAATATCTATCTGTTAAATGTACAAGATAAAATCTAATTGTGTAATCTATTGATTACATATCAGCAAAGGTCATTATTAATTACTAGTTCTAGTCATTTTGTTAGAAAATGCAAAAAGAAAGCGAACTTAAGGATGTGAATTTTATGTTAGAATAGTAGCAGAGAAAATGAGTTACAGAACAGCAAAAAGCATAGACTCAAAAACAATGCCTATTTTATGCTTTATTGAAATGCTATAGTTTATACTGACATAAATTCAATCATTTTACTTTGCTTTAGAAAGGCCTATAGGAGTAGACAAAATGAAGGACATACATGAGTTATTTTTCAACAAGAAATTCTATTATTTCTAAATAAGTGAGAAAATAATTTAGTATATTTCCATGTTTTTACTACCCTGAAATTTAAAATTTCAACAGAATTAGAAAAAAGGAAGAAATTTAAGCCTTTTTTTAGAAAAATGTGTAGAATCAATATATCACTAAACTCTAATAATTTACTGCTTTTTCCATTATTATTTGCAGAGTGCATAAAATACATTGTTCTGCAATCAGAATGCTTTAATGTTCTATAACTATTATTTACCTTTATTTTAACTTGCTTTGTAAAACATATTTTTGTAACATATACATTAATAATCATTTACTTTTTATTTTTTAAAGACCAATTAGGTATATATATATATATATATATATATATATATATATATATATCCTATGTTATATATATATATATATATATATATATGTTTTTTTCACTACAAAATAGTCATTTATTTTCCCTTTTTTGTTTTGTTTTGTTATTGATGGATGTTCCACTGCTATTAGAGAACCTGTATTTGGAGAAGCTTTCAAAGGACCTTTTCATACTTGATGCCAGTTCAAATACTGTCAGTACTTGAATTCAGCAAAATAACCCAGTACACTCCAATAGTCCGTAATAGTAATGAGTTATCAGCAGAAATGGCAATGTTGGAGGCTTTTTACTTCAATGTTTTACGACTCAGCATACTAATCTGGCTTTACTTTTTAATGCCTTATGGTTATACTTTTCTGCTGAATAGTTGAGACCGAGTTAAAGCGGGACCTATATAACTAAAAATATAACTTTTGTACCTGACAAGGTCAAGTAAATCCCCTCAAGATTTACCCTGAAACCATGTACGGTTATATGCAATGTGTAAGTGTCCTACTAATCTGTTATGAAACTCTTTCATTGCTGCTTTTTCTCATTAAAGTGAATAAAAATTTAAAATATATAGAAAATTAAAAAAAATAAGAGAATTATGTGTAAGTGAAAGTCATGGATAAAAGGATTTAGCTCATTTATTATGAGTACATATGTATACATATTTCTTTAACTACTACATAATGTGCAATAATCATTGATGTAGTTACCTAAGAAACACAAGTATAACATGTATATTCCTTTCCTAACAAATAAATGAAAAAGATTCTTTATTACTTTAAAAAAATTAAATTAAAATAAAGCATGCTTAGGGTAATGCAATAGCTTCATGGTACAATATTTGCCTAGCTTCTGCAAGACACTGTCCTCTATTCACAGTACTGTCAAAAAACAAAATGTGCAAATAAACATTATTTGGTTGGTTCTTTTCTGATGAATAGTTTAGAAAGTGTGATCATATGGCTCTAAAAATCAAGAGACTGCAGTTTGTTACATTTTCAAGCTAAATTATGTTTGTGGCATTCTATCTATCACACAGATGACTTAGAAGTCTGGAGTTAAACACACAGAGTGTGCATCATATTTTAGAGCTAGAGTTATTTCCTTCAAAACAAAGATAAATTTTTTCCACAACATCTCAGTAATCAAAGCCACCAACTCTGAAGGAAATGTAGGAGTGGGTGTGCTTTTATGTATGCTTAACCAATTTTATATTCAGTAGCTAAAGTAATGAAAAGTGAAGTTTGCAATGGAATAACAAAATATTTATATTTAGAGAAATATAGTATGATTTAATAGCAAACAAAAAAGTTTTCATGTATTTAAATTTAAATAGATTCTACCCTACTTCAGAAGAATTAATTTTTTAAATCTATAATAAATTTATATCAAAATAATTTTTATTTTAGTAAGCATATTGTAAGAAGTAAGAGTGAGATCTCTAATTACTGTCTTCAGTGAAAAAGTGGTAATTCATTGCATACCCATGACAGAATCTCTTGTCCATAAAAATTATAGCAACAGCTAGAAGTCTAAATGCAAAACAAGCAAAGTATCTAAGAGAAAATTAATATAAAAACAGAATTCATAAATCACTGAATACAAAGATACAAAGAGCTGGTTGTGTTATTGAATAATTTATGTTTTGTTTTATTTTGTTTCCCTAAACCATATCCTACTAAGTCTAAGGATCCTCCAAGTTTCGATGTTTATTGTTTAATGAATTATGTTTTATAATTATCATTGGAAATAACCTCTTTCTTAGCTTTTACAAATCAGTAAGGCAAAAATAATTTTTCTAAGATTGACATAATTACTCACACTTATTGTAATTAAAAAATTAAAATTCGCCACGGTATTATTTTTCTTTAAATTTTAATGTACTTCCAGAAAATATACAAAAAACATATAAAATATCAAACACACTAGGTTTATGATCAGTTAGTCTCGTACAATATTTGAAATTGAAGTTACATTAAAAGAAATCAATAGAGTTTAAATCAAAAATACCAGTGTTATAAAATATGTGCCAAATTTATGTACACAGACTTATGCATGTGTATAGTATTTTCCTTTGTTTAGCAAAGAATATTGAATAGTTGTAGTATAATCTGAAAGGCTTATTTTGGCTAAAATGCATTAAGTGCCTCAGTTTTAATGAAGGACTGATTCAAGTAGATAACTTGTGTACATCATCTTCCTTGTTGCAAATATTCCTCTACTTTAATTTTTCTCCAATTTTTTATTTCCAATTTTTATTCCAGTTTGGATAATTCTAATTAGCTTACAAAGTTGTCTTTGTCCCAACATTTGAAAATTAATCTTGTTCCTACCTACCCTACCAATTCTCAATTTATATTAAAATAATTATTACTTATAGTTATAAATTTAATTTTTGATAGTTACTCTTTTTTAAAATCACACTAATGAACTCGACATATTTCATGTGATCATTTTTTCCCTTATCACCTTCCTCTTTCTTAGTATCTCAAACATTGTTGATTTGGTCAGGCTTGCTGAAATGTAAATGCTACTGTTTTATAGTTTCTGATTTTGAAGTACACTACACCACCATATTTTCAGTGTGAACGATACCACCTGTTTCCATAATTTAAACAGTAAAGCAAAATCATTTGTAACTGCTGAATCTCCATCTCTAATTCTAAAATATTTTCTTTAAAGATTTTCTCAAAGATTGTCTCAGTTAATTACTTGATAAATTTGACCATATATGAAATAGACATCCAAAATTTTACATATCCTAAAAGTCTTTCAAGCTCTCAAGACTTTGTTTTCACTGTCAGCAAATATTACAACCATTTACCCAACTGTTCAGGGATACACCTTACAAGTTAGTTTTAATTCTCTTTGCAATATATTGGACATTCAGTTCCTTAAGCTGTCCTTTTCGTTTTTCTACAAACTATATTCTAAAAGGATGGGAATTTTGTCTGTTGGTTGGTTGGATTTTTAAATCAGCTTTACAGTCTTATCCTATTAAGAGGAACTATCATATTTTTCTTAACTATTTTTCTTCAGTACTATCGGAGAGCTATAATACAATTGGCCGTGATTGTTTTTGTTTGGTCGTTTGTTTATTTGTTTATAGGACTGCAAAATTTTCCATTAACCAAGCAGAAGTTTTTTCAACATAATTCAGTTGATGTTGAAGTTGGTGCTATATCAATTCCACCTGGGCTAGCTAGCTAGCTAGCCCAGCAGACTGAAAAGCTGGCTTAGGCAGACATATGGACCCAGCTTAGATCCCTCGAATTCTGTACCGTCCCACCTTCACACCCAGGGACATGCTGAGATAGTGACTGAGAATGGGTATAATGGCAGGTGCCTATAATCCCAGCAATTAGGAGGTTGCAAAACAGAAAGTTCACCACAAGTCTGATCTGTGTAGTGAGACCTTGTAAACTCTGTACTAAATAAATTTTTTTAAAAAGAAAAAAAAACTTAAAATTCCACCAGGCCTATTATTCTGAACTTATTTCTTGCCTGTGCTCATCACTATCTACCTACACTCACCTTCTTTCAAATTCTTGAGAAATTCAGTGTTATTCTTTTCTATAGTCCACTTATAACAGCTAATCTTGATTACTAAGTGTACTGTCTTGCTCACAGGAAAAGATTATGGTGATAGGAACAGTTTTTCAAGGCCAAACTCTAAATAAAGAAGATGTACAGCATTGCCTAGTAATCATCTAAACAAATTATTTCATTATTTTAGTATTACTATACACTAACTATCCTGAACAGTGTTTGATAACACACTCCTGTCTGGTATTGTGAATGGCTTGTTTTGTTTCTCTATTGGTACTTCTCTTTCTGTAGGCTGTTCACTCAAGTGGGTAACTCTGTCATACTAGTCGCCTTTGAGATTAAATAATACCTGCTCCTAGAACTTTCATTTTGTTTCTTTGCTTAGTTTACTTTTATTTGTTTTTATAGCATTCTTTATAGTTTTTGAAAAAACAGACAGAAGTATCTTGTTTTAAACTGCTCAAGAAACAAATGACAAGTTCATTGTATCTCTTAAGTAATTCTAGTTACATTTTTAACTACCTGCCTGTAGATACATCTTTTTTCTGAGTTGTGAGTTAAATTGCTCCAGTGGCATGCTATAATTCAACTAACAGTGAGTACTAGGAATATTGAAATCAACAAGAATTGAAGCACATTGATTCAGAGTTTCCTGAACACCTTTTACTGAACAGAAAACAAAAAGGCAGACTTAAATAGGACATATTATTTCATCTTGCATTCCATTAAATAAATATTAACTAATATTGATATCAGTGGTATGTATAAAAACAGACAGCTACATGATACATTCACAAAATTTTACATTAGTATAACAAATTTGAAAAAAACAGCACCAAATAACAATTAAACTTAACAATTTAATTGGCTAATGAGCATTTCTGTACATATTAAAAGTCTCCATAGAGGGATGACCATACAGCCCAGTGAATTAAAGCACGTGCTTAAGCAAATGCAGGGACAGGGTTAAATTCCTGATGTGCTGTGCCAGCCCCACCCCAAGGGGGTGCTGAGACAGCTACTGTAACTGGGCATGAGGGCTCTCACCTGTAATCCCAGCACTTGGGAGGCTCAGAACAAGAGGGTCACTAGGAGTCCTATCTGCCTAGTGAGACCCTGTAGATCCAGTACTAAGTACATTAAAATAAAAACTCAACATAGAGAAAGCATTTACCAAGAAGCCACACAGAGCAAGAATGATTATTTTCTCAATTAAACTTTGAAGATAATTTAATTTTTAGTACTGTCTTTTTATAGAGGAATTAGAATAATATGTAATCATTTGTAAAAGAAATGAAAAATTTTAAAGTATTTTAATTAGAAAGCCATTTAAAACAAGAAAAATTCTAAAGCATTTGTAATTAAATATCCATTTAAATCAGTAGAATTTTCTGATTGATTTAGTTATAATTTTCTAATCATGATTTTTTATTAAGGCATCTTTAATATTATCCAACATGGTGGTGGATGCATTTAATCCCATCTCTTTGGAAGCGGAGGAAGTGGGATCACTGAGTTTGAAGATAGCCTAGGTTACACAGTGACTTCAAGACTAGCCCAAAATATAAATAGACACCAAAAATCACACAAAAAAGTAAAATTAACACTTTAGGTAAAAATTCTGAATGCCCAACTATTCTGTCATTTAGGAGAATCAGAGGTAAGACTAAGGATATGAGTTAGTGAACAGCATAACAATATAATTTTAGAATTATATGAGATGATACCAGTAATTAGTAAAGGAAGGTTGACTAAAGGTGAAATTTAGGGTATAATATGACATTAAAAATAAAAAGAACACTTAACCCAGCCATGAAATGGCAACTTGGAAAGAATTTTCAGAGGAAATACAGTGATAGAGGTATTTGGAACCAGAAACAGAGCCACTCATATTGCCACCACTTACAGAGCCAATTAGGGTGCACATGCCATCTCATTAAGATTCACCTGTCTCTGAGGGAAGAAGCCAAGTATAGCAGCTCCTAGTAGTCACCACACTGGGCACCACCATCGAGTAACTATAGGATGTAGATCTCCCTAGACTTTGGGGCAAAGTAAGACATTTACTAGAGAAGCATTCTCTGTAAAAGGATACTGAGGAAATAACAAGCTAGAGAATTACTCTGAGGGAAGTGGCTGAGTCAGCACTGATGAGCCCCAGACACAGAGCTAAGTCAAGGGCACAGTCTGTGCTGGGGACTAGAGAGTAGGTGCTGGGGAACTCATAGGACTGTGGGACAAAGAGATACTTGAAGTGGCTGAAGCCTTGGAGATCCAACATCAGAAAAAGTTTTTGCAGTGATGCAGTGATTCAGTGATGACTGAATTCGGCTCCAGAAGACTCTATCCTGCCAGTTCCAATGCTACTGACTTAGCAGAGTGGGAAGAGACCACATGAAAAGCAGAAAAGCTGATACATGTGATTGCTAGAGGGGGAGAAAACAGAGTCATTGGAAATTATTTTTGATCAGCCACCACAAGCTAACGAAAGCCTGTGTCATACTAAACACTGTGAACAGGAATATTGCTGTGACTGCAGGTGTAAGATAGAAAGAAAGGCATCAAGAGGGTACATAGGAGATGGTACGATATTGCCGTGGGGATCTTTGAAGTATCTAACCAACTAATGTGACATTTAGGAGAACCAGAGGTTAAACTTAGGATATAAATTAGGAAAGAGTATACCAATATACTTTAAAGATTGATATGAGATGGTATCAGCAATAAGTAAAGGCATACAAGGAAGACTGACTAAAGATAAAAATTTGGGTACAGGGAAATTGGTAGTGGAAAATGGTCTTGCATGTAAAGGAAGAGTACTGAATTCTGATAAAGTTAAATGAGGAAGGGCAAATAACAGAACTTGTGAAGAAACTTGACCAAAAGTATGCAGTTGCCAGTATAAGGGAAGGACAGGGGCTAGGGAGAGAGCTCAGTGGAATAAATGCTTGCCTAGTAAGTGCAAAAGGAAAAAGAAAAGAAAGGACAAAATGGGACAAGGTAGCACTCTGAGACCAACGGAGGCCTCAAAAATATTACCCTGATGACACAGAGGACATAAACAGAGCTGAAAAGCCCTAACTATAAATACCTGGAATACTTGTGCTCTCTTTTTCTGCTCTAATTTTTGTCCCCCTTGTTTTTTCTTTGTTGTTTAATGACTTTTGATTGATAGTATTTACATATGAGTGTATATGTGAGAAATTTCCACACTGATTTCTGTAGTGGGTGTACCAGTCTACACCGACAGAGAACAATGGCTCTATTTTCTTCACAACCCCACCCACATGTTTTACTGATTGCCTTCTTAGTGAATGTCTTTCTGGGGTGAGATGGAATTTCAGTGTTGCTTTAATTTCTGTTTCTCACATGACCAACGATGTTGAACATTATCTCATATATTTATTTTACTTTGTATTTCTATCTGTGAAAAATGTGTTTTTTCAGATGCCCATTTTGGACTGGATCTTTAAATTTGGGGGAGCTCTGATTTTTTTTTTTTTTTTTTTTTTTTTTTTTTTTTTTTTTTTTTTTTTTTTTTTTTTTTTTTTTTTTTTTGTATTTTTATTTCTTATGTGCTCTAGACAGAAGCCCTTTTTCTGAGGATCTGTGAGCCATAATTTTTTCCCAATTCACTGCTTTTTTGTTTATTCTATTGGTACTTTCTTTTGATAAGCAGAAACATTTCAAGATTAGATCCCAGTAACTGATTCTTGGAAGTTTTTCCCAGGCATTTTGGATTTGTTCATAAACTCTCTAGTTAACTCTACGTCTTTCAGATTTCTAACTATATTTTCCTCCCAAAGATTTAGTGTTACTGTTTTACTTTTTAAATCTTTGATCCATTTTGACTGTAGTTTAGTGTATGGTAATAGACATAGATATAATTTTAGCATTTGGCATAGGGAAAGCATTTTTCCAGCACCATTTAATAAAAACATTACCTTCCCCCCAGTGCATATGCCTGGCCATCTTGTCAAAGATAAGCTGGCTAAGCATGTTTGTAGCTCTGTCTGCATCTTCTAATCTGCTTCACTGATCCTCAGGTCCATTTTTTTCCCACTATCATTTCGATTTTTTACAAGAGCTTTGTGGTAGAGTTTCAAGTCAGGAATTGTGATGCCTCCTGCCTTTGCTTTGTTGCCCAGGGTTTCTTTTGCTGTTATTGTACTTCTTTTATTTTTTATTCTCCTCATAATTTTCTGTTTCTAGATGAACACTGGGAATGTTTTCTCTAGATCTGTGGGGTATACTAATGACATTTCTATCAAGATTTCGTTTCATCTGTACAGAAATCTTGCGAGTATGGTCATTTTCACAATGTTAGTTCCTTCTATCAAATAATAATATCTTTCCATTTTCTGAAGTCTTTTTTGATGTCCTTTCTCAGGGTACCGTAATTTTCATTGTATAAATCTTTTCTTAGACAACACTTATCCAAAATTCCGGATGTGTATGAAATTATGTAACAGTTGTCTATTGCCATTTATATCTTGTATTATGTCAGTACATAGTAAAGAAATGCCTGAATTCTTCAGTTAAGCCAGATAAAGAGTTAAATTGATTTTTAATTGGGAACAGTATTTTCTATGTAAATGATTAAAAACATTTTAGATTTGACAAATAGAAAACAATCTCCTACATGCTGTGTACCGTAATGTAGTTACTAATTTTAATTGCCTACTGCAAAACTTGTAAGAGGTGTTTTTCAGCTAGCCATTGTTTCTCTATGGATTCCACTGCATAGAGTTCGTTCAGTCACCTCTTTGACCTGAGTAGTACAACCAGCAAGCTCTCCAGGCATGACAACCTCTGCCTCTGTGCATCTAAACACAAAGTGACTAACTCCATATTCATTCAAAGAGGTGAGTCAATTGGCACTTAGGGTTTATGATGGTAGCAAAATCACACAGAACACAGCCTTATGCACTTTCCCCTGAAAATTTATCACACAAAAACAAGCACTGTGACCTTGCTTTCAACATGAGCACACTGGTCACCCTAGATTGAAAACCTGCTTCAACATCCTATACTGTTAAATCAATTTGTATGGTATTACCCCAAAGAGAAATGTGTGCCAGTGTTTGAAATAGCCTTTCCTAAAATATTATAACAAAACTCATTAGCAGCAGAAAGGACCAACTCTGCACCAATAGTAAAAAGGGTTTCCTACCTTTGTAGTCTTGAAGCGTTAGGGTCTTGATCTGAGTCAAAATAATGGAAGTAATGAATTTATTTTGGTTTCTTTTCTGTCAACATCTCTTCCACTGTTAAACTGTTTTTACAGCTCCTCCACAGTGCTAGAATCATCACCTCAACTCCACCTCAGAAGAGTAGGCATTAGATTCTCATAAAAAGCTTGCAACTCAGACTTCTGACTGAATAGCTCACAGCATAGTCGTGCACCTCTGAGAAGCAAATGCTACTGATCTGACAGGAGGAGTTCATGCGGTGCTGTGAGGGCTGGATGGTGGCTGTGTGGGTCGTTTCTGCCTCCATCTGCCACTCTGCTTCTGATCTGTGACTTTGTTCCTATCAAATCACCTGCAAATATCATTTGGCTTTAAACAGTATAGCTACATATAGGTTTCTTATTTTCATATTATGACAAAGAACTAATTAGGGTTGTGTGAACAGTGTAGTTAACCGGTTGTGAGCACGTAAATAGTAGGAAGGACTTAGTAAAAGGTAAAGTATAATATTTGCATTATTCACTTGGAAATTATCATTTATTTCAACATAGATTTCATGATCAATAAGTCAGTAGAGATTTTTTTTCTGAAAACAATTAGTATTTTGTGCTAAAGACACTGAACCAAGCTTATCATGATGAAGTTTGTTTTGTTTTCACCTTACTATTAATAAAATAATATTCCTGAGGATGCAAATTCCTGTTTTGATATTTTGCAACATTTAAAATATTTTTAATTTCGTAATTTATCTCTTTTTCTTTTGGTTATTAAAATATCCCAGAATTATATTAAACATACAATATTTTAAGCTAAAATACTCTGCGTTTCTCACATACTGTTCTCAGATGCTGACACTGAAATTATAAATTACTAAAAGATCAACAAATACATGCTATACTTTATACTACTGAGCAATTTTATCATTTGTATAATTAATCTCTAAAGTATTTTCAATAATTATTTGTAGATTACCATTCCTCAAGTGCAAGAAAAATTTCAACGTATTTTTTTTTTAATCTCTTTTGTTTTTTCTTTTTTTGTACAGGGTCTCAATACTCAGTGTGGGCTCATAGTGATGCTCCTGTTTGCAGTATCCCAAAGGCTGGGATTAAAGGCATGTACTATCATGCCCAGTCTCAATTGCTGTCTCAGTGTGTCCCTGGGGCAAGGCCAGCAAGAAATTTCAGGGATGGAATACTGGCTCCTGCATCTGCCTAAACAGGCATTTTAATACACCAAGATATCTGGCCTGCCCCCTTAATTTCATATTTATTAACTTATAAACCTATCATGCCCTGTTTCCTTTTTTAAATTTTGTGAAGAAAATTGCTACAATTTTCTCCCCAGTGCTTTTATAATTTAATCCAACCCCTGGAATTGCAAATTCTTAAATAATGTGCATTTAATGTAATTTTACACTTACTGGCTTTCTTCAACTTTACAAGTCTGTGCAGTAATATGTCACAGATTTGACTTTGAGATGAAAAAGGTAATATATTCAGTGAATTCAATAATCTAACCTCTAAAGACCTAGAAGTATGGTCATAAATAATAATGAGTGTGTTATTCTCAATTTGGTCAACTGTGTGAGTTTTCTGAACCATTAAACAACTTCCCAATTTGCTACAATTCAGCATAAGTGCTGTACTCTTTTGAAAGGGAGGCACAGAATAAGACACGGCAAATAAACCTCAGAAGTTAGGGAGTGATGGTATTTGATCAAAAGGAACACCTTTCAGAGAGTAGTCACATGCAACACTCATCCCTTACAAAAAATAAAAGGTCCAATATTATGCCAACCATTATATTTCACCTTGTGCTAATTTGAGTTCTTGCTAATAATTTTGTTCTGTTGTATGTTAAAAGATGTATAATATTAGGCACACAAATAGATTATAGCTGAAATAGGAAGATCTATATTCATGATAAATAACCATTTTTATCAGACTGCTCAATTTTTTAGAAAAGCAAAATGGTGGTCCAGATTTTTTGTTCAACATCAAACTCTGAAAATACATTTTCTCTGTAGGCAAAGCTCTGAACAATGCTCCCAGATACTCCATGTGTTACTAATCTCTTTCTCCTTTTTTTAAATATACTTGTTTAAATATTGTTTCAAATCTTTATCTTAGAACTTATTTTATTGTAATGAATCCACATTAGTTACCTCAATATAGTGCATCAATTTTTACCTCCAGAGTGACGTATTTATTTTTCTGAATTTAATACAGGGCTTACAGGGTCTCACTCCACAGATCAGATTCACAGTGATCTTCCTATTTTCAGTCTCCCAAGCACTAACATTATAGGCACGCACCACAACCAGTCTCAGTCATAGTCTCAGTGTGCCCCAGGGATGGGGCTGGCATGGCACACCAGGGATTGAACCCCGACCCACTGTTCTTTGCCTAAGGAAATGCTTCAGTCTGCTGAGCTATCTGACCAGCCCTGAGAGTGATTTTTTTTAAATCACATGTATAATTGCATTTTTAGTGGCTTTAAAATGTGAATAGTTGAGTAGCTGAACATGTTGTTAGCATAAGGCCTGGCTGCACTAAGCAGTATACTAGGATATGACATGAAAAGGCATGGTTTTGTCCCCAGTGAGCCCTTTGCTCTTTACTTCATGACTGTCATGACTTGAGTAACTTCTTTCACACATGTCTCTTTGCTATTATATTTCTGATTCAGACTCAGTCAATCATGGACAAAAATGTGAGTCCAATAAAACCTTCTGCTTTTAAGTTATGGGCCTCAGGTGGTGTGTCCAGCAAGGAAAAAGTTACTGAGACACAGAGCTACCACAACAAAATACTATTCACCGGGTTGTTTATACAATAGAAGTAAGTTATGGGGTTTTGAAAAGGAAGACCAAGGTGCTGGCAGATTTAGTTGCTAATCAGAGACCAGAGACCTTCCTGGTTAGTAATCATCAAGAGTCTCACTGAGGCTTCAGTGACTTTTCCTCTGTATAAAAGGATCTCCAAGTCTCTGCCTCTGCCTCTGCCTCTGCCTCTGTCTCTCTCTTTATGTCTGCCTGCCTGCCCATCTGTCCATCTGTCTGTCTGTCATAAATATTTACTTGCTTGAGAGAATAAGAGGAAGGCAGGAGAACACCGTTGCTTATGAAAGAAGCAAAAGAAGTGTTTGCATCATCTCACTCTCATAGCTTCTCTCTTAGTTCTGAGTTTCTTCTAATTGTTTCCATCATTGATGCTATCTCATGTTTACAACATATAATGTTTACACTCACTGAGGTTGGTAGGTTTCTGAACAGGCACATCTTTATTCTTATTTCAACTTTCCCCATAATCCTGGATCCCTTCCTGTTTGCAAGAGATCCAGCCCCTTGTCTCTTCTATTTACACTTTGTTCTGCTCTTTACATTTTTACCTTGCTTTGCTCAAATGAAAGATAGTATAAATCAATTTGTGCATCTGAGTTATTTAGTCAACATTATATTTCCAGGTGCATCCATCTTCTTATAAGTGTCTCTAATTTGGCTTCCTTTATAGCCAATATTATTCTATTGTGTATAGATACCACATTTTCTTCATCCCATTGCCAGTTGATTGATTATATCTATATCTATCTATCTATCTATCTATCTATATCTATATCTATATATATATGTATGTATATATATATATATATTCCTTTCAATATTTAGGTAATATGCACTATGCTACCATAAATTCTATTCTAGTAGTTGTCACTTCACTCTACCAATTGATCCCTTTGCTGTGCAGAATTTTGTTCTCATTTGTTGATTACTGTTGTTATTTCTTGGGCAATTGTAATTCTGTTTAGGAAATCTTGTCCTATCCCTATGACTTCAATTGTTTTAGCTATTTTATCTCCTAGTAGGTTCCATTTTACTGTTTTAATATTTCCAGATTCAATAAATTTTTATTTTGTTTTAATTAATTGTGACGGATACGAATTGAGTTTCAATCTTCTGCAGTGTCTCTTGACTTTGTTAAAGAAGCATGAATCTTACTGTTTTAAAGCTCGATCCTTTTGATCTGGGAATAAAGCTCAATAGCACAGATATGTCCCTGGCACATGTAAGGTTATGAGTTCAATATCCAGCATATTTATAAAAACTTCCATTCTTGTTAGTTCCTTTTATTTTATCTGTATCTTCACATTGGAATTGGAGGTGGGAAGTGTTCAGCCCATAACACTGGATAGAAAAGATTAATTTTGTATTAAGCTTATATTTGCCTGGCAAAGAGATGTTTTCCCAATATTTATGAATGTGGCATTGTTAGAAATCAATGGATAGATAGATGCAGGCACAGAGAAGAGAACTGCAGATAGAAATGCAGAGACAGACAGGTATATAGAATTCTACATGAAGACAGAGACCAAGACTGGAGTGATGTGTCCATAAGTCAAAGAACTGTTGGCAATGCTGGAAATTCAGAGCAAGAAATAGGATAGGATAGGATGGGATAGCATAGGATAGCATGGGATGGGATGGGATGAGATTGTGTAGGGTGGGTGGAGTGGGTTAGGGAGGGGTGAGGTGGGTGGAGTGTGGGTTAGAGTGAGGTGGAGTGTAGTGTAGACCAGTAGAATAATATTTCCTAGAGTCTTTTTAAATTTTTATTTATTTATTTATTTATTTATTTATTTTTATTTAGTTTTTTTGAGGCAGGGTCTTGCTATGCAGTTCAGGCTGGACTTTAGCTCACTTTTATAGCCCAGGCTGGTCTCAGACTCACATCAGTCCTCCTGCCTCAACCTCCCAATTGCTGAGATAATAAGCGTGTACCACCATGCCTGGCTCCTAGAGTCTTAATGGCTTTTCCAATACCTTGATTTTTTTTTGTTTTTTTTTTTTTTGTCTTTTTGAGACAGGGTCTCGCTATACAGTACAGGCTGGACTTGAGCTCACTTTTGTAGCCAAGGCTGGTCTCGAACTCGCATTGATCCTACTGCCTCAGCCTCCCGAGTGCTGGGATTACAGGTGTGTGCCTCCACGCCTGGCCAGGACACCTTGATTTTGAATTTCAGCTTCCCAAACTACGTGACAGCACATGACTATAACTTAAGCCACTCCTTCTCTGGTACTGTTATGCTAATCACCCTAGAATATTAAGCAGTTACAAGATGCCATGACTTCTATCTTGTTGGCTTTTCAGCATACAAGTTGCCATGTTGAAGAAATCCATATGCGGCAGCAAGTGAGGCACTAAAATCATCAGGCTAATAACCTTCAAGGAACTGAATCCTGCCAAAAATGTGGATGTTGTGGTGGAGCCTGTACTGCATACAATAACACTGGCCAGCATCTTGTGTGGTGGTTGATATATTGTGTCAACTGGGGAGGTTGAAGTTTTGGCTCAATGGGCTCCATGAGGTCCATCATTTGGGGAATGGAGGTGCCAATTCAAAGTGGCTTAGCACAACAAGGGTATAGAAAGTGGATGAGGAAGGGTTCGGAGCAGCACTTTCTTGGAGAAACTTGATCTTCGCGGCTACCTCCACTTCCTTGTAGTACCTCTGGTCTTCACAGTTAGCATGGAAAGAAGGGAGAGAAGCTTTTGTTGGTTTTGTTGTTGTTGTTGTTGCTGTTTTAAAGAGTACAAACTAGAATTAAAATTTAAAAATACAACAGATATGGATTTCATTTAACAACATAATATGAATTTCTCAGTATTTTTGTAATACATGGTGTTATCTTCCAAACAGATTTTAAATTACCAGATACATGTATGTAAAATTGGAAGGAAAGAGGAAAAAAAAAAACAAAAAAAATGTATCAGAAATTAAGAAGACAAAAGGGAGAAACAATTGAGAAAAGGAGACAAAACAATTAAAGCATTAACTTCTCCTTTCACTGGACCAGCAGAAATGCATAGTATAGTTGTCCAAACCATCCTGCTTACATACGTAGATAAATCTCTTTCCCCTACTTCCTCTTCTGCCCTTCTCAACTCAGTAAGTTTTCCCTTTTGAATAACTTCATTCCATTTTACCAGTGTCTCTTGTACTCCTCAGATTCCATTTTTCTCTTTCAGGCTCTCACACCAAGAAAACAACAGTTTTTGCACATGCAGGTCTGATTTATTTTTCTTAAGAGTATGTCCTCTAGTTGCATCCACTTATCAACAAAAGACTCAAATATATCCTGTTTTATGGCTGAATAATACTCCATTGTGTAAAAATAGCGTATCTTCCTTGTCCATTGTTAAGCTGATGGGCATCTAAGTTGTTTCTAGGATTTAGTTATGACAAATAGCTCTAGTAAAAACAAGGGCACATGTATATCACTGTGGTATGAGGTTTTCAGTTCTTCTGGAAAAATAACCAGGAGAGGAATAGCTAGCTTGAATGGGAACTCCAGTCCTAGCATTTGAAGGAATCTCCATACAAATTTTCATAGTAGTTCTACCAGTCTGCATTTCCACAGTGTAAAGGGATTGGGGGTTTTTGTTATTGTTTCTTTGTTTTGTTTTTCTTTGTTTGTTTGTTTGTTTGTTTGTTTTTTCCATAGTCCTTCCAGCATTTGTTATTGGCCAACTACTTGATGCTAGCCATTTTTTCTGGGGTGCAATGGTATGTCAGTGTTGCTTCACTTTACATTTCTCAAAAGGCAATGATGTCTAACATTTTTTTTCAAATATTTACTTGTCATTTGTCATTCTACTGCAGAGAAATGTATATTCACTAAAGATGCCCATTTTGCATTGGGTCTTTGAATTTGGGTGTTTTGATTTTTTTTTAATTCTTTGTATGTTTTTCTCAAGGATAGGAAGCTATAAATTTTTCCCAGTTTGTTGGTTTTCTTTTTACTCCATTGTAGATTTTCTTTGAAGTGCAGAAACTTCAAAAGGATGAGATTTCAGTTGTTGATTCTTTGAAGTATTCCTCATGCAGTTCGATTTCTGTTCATGAACTCTCTACATATCCTATGTTCTTTAAGATTTCTACCGACATTTCCCTCCAGAATATTTATTGTTTGTTTTAGTATTTAAGGATTGGATTCATTTTGACTAGCTTTGTGATAGGCATGGGTCTAGTTTTAGCCTTCAGCATATAGAAAGGCAGATTTTCCAACAATATTTATTAAAGACGCAGTCTTCAAGTAAGCCTATATGATAGTTTTTCAAAAATAATGGAGCTAAGTGTGTTTGTAGCTGTGTCTGCATCCTCTAATCTGTTTCACTGATCCCCAGGTCTGCCTTGGTGCCAGCACCATGCTGATTTTCTCACAGTAGCTTCATAGTATAATTTCAGGTCAGGGATTGTGATACCTCCTGCCTTTCCTTTGTTTCCCAGGATTGCTTTCAATATTCTGTCTCTTTTGGTTCCAGGTGAATTTTAACATTGTTTTCTCTAGCTCTGTGAAGTATAATAATAATATGTTAATTGGGATTGCACTGAATCTGTCTAAAGGTGTTTTGGAATATGGCCATTTTCACTATTTTGGTTCTTCCTATCCAGGAGCATGGAGTAGTTTTCCATTTTCTCATGTCCTCTCTTCAATCTTTTCTCAGAGTATCATAATTTTCACTGTGTAAATGTTTTATGTCCTTTGTACTATCAATTCTTATGTATTTCTCTCTCTCCCTCCCTCCCTGCCTTCCTGCCTCTCTCTCTGTCTCTCTCTCTGTCTGTCTCTCTCTTGTGTAACTGATATATATTGACTTCTCTTTGTCATGTCTTTTTCATGTTATAGCCTGCATAATTTTCCCTTTTTAAAATTTTCTTTTCATTGACCCATTTGGTGTTTCCTTTCAGTTGTTCTTGAAGCTATGTCTCTTTGTAGAGTACCTGTTAGTAGTCTTTGTAAAGTTGGTTTGGTGTTTATGAATTTCTTCAATTGTTCTTTTCATGGAAGGATTTTATTTCACAATTGAATTTGGTTCATAGTTTTTCAGGGTACGTCAATCTGGGTTGGAAGTTATATTCTTTCAGGATGTGAAATCCTTCACTCCAAGTTCTTGATTTGATAGTTTGGGTTGAAAACTCTCCCATGATTCTATGGGCTTTCCATTGTAAGTGATCCGTTTCTTCTCTCTAGTATCTTTTAATATTCTATTCTGCTGAATTGCTGAGATCTTGATTATTATGTGCATAAGTGCAAACTTATTGTGATTATGGCTGTGTGCAGTTCTATATTCCTTGCTTACTTGTATGTCATGTTATTTTTCTCGTGTTTGGAAATTTTCTACTAGTACTTCTAGAAATAGTCTTTTTTCTGTCATTTGTTTGCCTTCCACTGCTTCATTGACACCTATGATTCTTTTTTTTATTTACTAATAGCCAACAACATTAATTTTATTTGCATTTATTTTATAATTAATTTATTCCCGTGCCATAAGTTTTTGTTTCTTTGGTTTCTTCTGGGATATCTTTTTCTTCTGTGCAACTTCCTCCTCTGGCTTAGGAACAATTTGTTCCTTTTCAGTAAGGATCATCTCAATATGGCAGGGGGAGCTCATGTATGGGTTAATCTGACCATGAGCTGTGTAAGTACGGCAGCGCATCTTGGGTGCTTTGTTCACCTGGATATGTTCAATAACCAGAGAATCTACATCTAAACCCTTAAGGTCAGCATTACTCTCTGCATTTTTAAGCATGTACAGCAAAAATTCAGCACTCTTTTTGGGCCACCGACCCTGTGTCCAGCCCCACTGTTTGGCTTGGGCACACCTACAAACTCCACCATTGTAACGTCAGAATGGCACACACTGCTTCTTTAATGTGACATCCTTGAGATACTTGGTGGCCTTTTGGATATGCATACCCTTGATGGCCTGGGCAGTTTCACATGTATTCTTAAAATGAAAGCGAAGATTTGAGCCTCTTGATTTGCATGATTTTGTGGGTTTTTCTGGGTCGAGAGAGTAGTGAACCATTTTCACAGGATACCACAGGCCGCTTACAGGAAGAGTGACACCTATGATACTCATGTTATTTTTCTTCTCATCATCTTGTAGATGCTGAATTTTTATTTCTTCGTCCATTGTTAGACTTAAGAGATATTTCACATTCATGAGTTGTAATGCTGTTTTTGAGCTCTGAAGATCTATCTTCAGTTTCATTCATGTGGTTTTGCTGGCTTTCAGTAGAGTTTTTCAAATCCTTGATATTTGTTTAACAAAGTCTTTTTTTTAATAAAAAGTAGCCCCTTGCTCATATTTCTATTAATATCAATCTCTACTTATAGCTTGACATTTTTAATTTAATTTCATGCAACAACATCTCTTTTTTCTTAGTTATGCTGCTTTCACTTAAGAACATTTTTCTATTTACATTTCTGTTTCTAAGGCAATGCCACCACAATAGGATTATAATAAAAATAAATTAATTGTACTCTCTCAGATGTTATAATGAAACATTTTAATTTATACTGCTCTACAGAGAAAAGTAATTTAAATTTTATAACTGATGCCATTTTACTTTCTAATTTCCACTCATACTAATGGAAGAACAATTTATATCTAATATTTAGTAAAGCTAGAAACAGCTGTTTATTTAAACAAACATGCCTTGAACCAGGGATATGTCTCTGTGGTACCAGTGCCTGCCTAGTAAGAATGAGGCTGTGAGCTCCATGCTAATACCAAAAAACAAGAAACAAAAAGTCTCTCAATCAGCTATATGTTTAAAGTTTTTTATTAGGACTATGTCTTTCCTTTTAAGTCTATCAAATTATAAAATATGTAAATGAATATTAAAATTAAGTCAAATATTCATGGAAGTACAGAGACTAATTAATAATGCATTTCAAGTATATTATTAATTTATCATTATCTGTTGACTCTAAGGCCACATAAGGATCAATAATATACCATTGGAGAGGTGGACACAAAAGTAAATAAATGTGCAATTAGGTATTATAGATGAAACATTGGAAACCAAAATAAAAGAGTAATCAGTATATCCTGGTGTCTGAGGATGTCTTTCTAAAAGAGATGATTTTTGCATTGAGTCTTTTGAAAGGAGTAGGGAGTCAGAAGGAAGACTATAGGTAGAGGAAGCAAATTCAGCACAATGTGTAATAGATTTCTAAGACTATTGCAAGGTGTTTGGGAAATTCTGCAACAGAGAGGCTACACAAATGTATAAAATAAGCAATGCAGAAAAAGTAGAAAGCTGAGGTCTCTGTAAAGTGTTCTTCCTTGCTTGGCATTCATGCTTGCTTGTTAGTAAAGTCGCTGAGGGCATTAACTAAGGGAAATGAGATGATGATATTTATGCTTTTAAAAGTGATTACAGTTGGCCAGCAAGATGGAGGAAAGGATGAACAAGAGACTAGGTTAGGCTATTCTGTCCAAGGCCAAGAGATGCTGCTAAGCTTCTGTAGTGTCTATGACTTTGGAGAGAAAAAAGGATTAAGATTGAAATATCAAAGTAAGATGGGAAAATTTATTCAGAATGACAGTTGCAAATTAGGTAATGGATGAAATGCAACTATATGTATGCTAGTGTACAGCAACCACTCTTGTAAATGTTGGTAAGTTTTTTCCCATTATTGCTGTATTGTTCATTTATTCATTGAGAAAATAAAACTAGAAATCTTTAGGGATAATGATATAAATAATACATTTTTTTGGCTTTTTTTTTTTTTTTTTTTTTTTTTTTTTTTTTTTTTTT
>PVJA010030797.1:0-25471 GCA_004027025.1 Myocastor coypus
TCAAAGGATGGAAAACAAAACAACATGTGTTAGGAACCCAGAAAATAGCAGGGATAGTTATTATGTTTGCAGATAATGTGAACTTCAAGCCAAGAATGATTAAAAGAGAAAAGGAAGGTTACTACATATTTTTAGGGGAAAAATTCAAGAGAAAGAATTAAAATTCATAAGTATATATGCATCAAATACAGGAACACCCAACTATGTAAGACAAATGTTAACAGACATGAAAAACCTGATAATGACATAATTGCATCAGGAACCCTAATATGCCATTGTTACAAAAATATAGATCAATTAGATAAAAAATTCAGCAGAGAAATTAAATAACTGAACCATCTCTGTGAACAAATGGACTTAGAAGAATTTTTTTGAGGGATCTACTCAAAAACATCAGGATACATATTCTTCTCAGCCGTACAAGAGAAGTTTTCTAAAAGAAACAATAGTCTAGCCCATAGAATATGCTTAGGTAAAGGCAGATGAACTGAAATTATCCCATGCATATTATCTGACCTAGTGCAGGGAAGTTTGAAATTAATGGCAAAGGAAACTGCAAAAACTCTATAAACACCTTCATGAATAACCAGTGGTTCACAAATGAATGAAAGAAAATCTTAAACAATATCTATAATCAAATGATAATGCAGATACAACATAGCAAAAACCTATGGAATGCAAGGCAAACAATTTGAAGAGAGAAATTGATAGCAGTGATTTTTATTAGGGTATGTGAATTATATTTATTTATTAATTTGAATGAGAAAGAAATAACAGTGAGACAGTTTCAAAACAGGTTGTCACAGTGAATTCTCACATCAGGAAAAGAGAACAAACACAAATAAACAACTTAATGCTACACGCCAAGAATGCTACAGCTCAAGCATGTTGAAAAGGAAGAACAAGTCAAGAAGAGCAATGCCCATACAAAAAAGGAAGCTACCAAATCAGAGCATAACCTGATACAAGTGAGCCTAAGAAGGAAATAAGAATTAGTGAATTGAAGAGTTCTTGAAAGCATAAACAAAACGGATAAATTGTTAGCCAGCTTTATCCAAAAAGGAAAGAAAAAGTGGATACTCACAAAATGAGGGATGAAGGGTGAAGTCACTAAAGATCCTGTGGAATTTCAGAAGATCATCAAACCTACTTCAAGAATATGTCCTCAAGTAGGATGAAAAACAGATGAAACGGACATATTTCATACAGTATTTCATACTAGAACTCTATGAATTGCCAAAGCTAAGTCAAGAACATATAATAATACTGAATAATGGGATATCAGTTAATAATATTGAAATTATAATTAAAAACTAATCAATAAAGAAAAGACCAAATCCTGATGGCTTCATGGCTAAATTCTATAGGAAATTTTAGAAGACTGGATGTCAATACTCCTCAAACTCTTTAATGAAATGGACAGGAAAACAGTTCTCCCTAACTTATTCCAGATGGTAAGTATTTCCTGATACCAAAACTAGAGAGAAACCAAAAAAGGAAACTACAGGCTAATCTTCCTTATAAAATATAGATGCAAAAATCCTCAATAAATAGTAACCATGACTAAGTGCGATTCATCACAGGAATTCAGAGACATTTCAACATATGCAAATCAATAAATGCACCATATCAACAGAGCCAAAGACAAGACCCATGTAGAAAAGTTTTTGGTAACGCCCAGTACTCATTCATGATAGAAATATTGCACAAAGTCAGAATAACTGGTCTTTAACCTGATAAATGCCAAGTCAACAGTCAACATCAGACTAAATGGGCAAAACTGAAAGCTTTCACTGTAAATTCACCACTACTTTTCAAAACAGTTCTGGAAGCATTCAGAGCAATTAGACAGTAGAGAGAATTAAAAGGAATGATAGGAAAAGAAGTGAAATTATCATAATCCACACATGACATGATACTGTACATAAAAGATCCTCCAAAGTCCACCAAAAGATGTCTAGATATAATAACCAAATTCAGTAGCACAGATGGACACAAAGTCAATACTCAGAAATTATTAGCTTTACTGTACACAAGCAGCAAACTAACTGAGAGAGACATTAGGGAAATAATGCCCTTTTTAAGAGCATCCCAAAACATTAAATACTTAGGAATCAGTTTAAGAAAAAAAAATGAAAAATCTGTGCATTGAAAATTATAGTACTCTGAAAAAGGAGATTAAATATTGTACCAGAAAAGGGAAAGATATTCCTTGGTAATGGACAGGAAGAGCCGACATTATGAAAATGGCCATTCTCCTAGTTTTATTGCTACCTGCATCAAAATAAGTTTAACATGCATCACAGGACTAGAGAAAATGTTCTTAAAATTCAGTTGGAATGAGAAGAGAACTAGGCTAGAGAAAGCAATCCTGGGCAACAAAGGCAAGGCAAGAGGCATCATAATTACTGATTTGAAACCATAGCACGAAGTTTTTGTGATAAAATCAGCATGGTACTGGCAAAAACAAAACAAACATACAAAAAAAATTCCTAAATATCAGAAGAACAGAAGAATAGATGCAGACAAAACTAAAATCACTCTCAGTCACCTTATGTTTGGCAATAGGGCCAAACATGTTCGCTAAAAGAAAGGTTTCCCCTTTATTAAATGATGGCTTTCAATATGCTGAAGGCTAAATTTAGACCCATATCACCTGCATCAAACTATAGTCAAAAATGGATCAAAGATCTAAATATTAAAAGAGAACTACCAAATCTATTGGAAGAGAAAATAGGTAGAAATCTTGAAGACATGGGTAGGCAGAGAGTTCATGAACAAAACACAAACTTCACAGGAAATACTTCAAAGAAGCAACAACTGGAATCTCATCTTATTAAAAATATTTTGTACAGCAAAGAAAACAACAGAGTGAAAAGACTCCACAGAGTGGGCAAAAAATTTAGCAAGGTGTACCTCAGACGAAGATCTTCTACCTATAACATATAAATAGTTGAAAATAGTTATATATTACATATTATATGTGTTAGATAAGATATGTATCTTCAAAATACATATATATTAAGAAATATATATATATGTAGACATATATATATATTAGCTAAGATAATGACCCTTATTTCTGCTAGTTCATTGAATAGAAAGGTTTATGCTTATAGTTTGATCAATTTTATACCTGTCTTATAATCTGAATAACTACTTTGAATTTAACAATAACCAATGTAATAATAATTATTAATCTCCTATTATCTTGTTTTGAAAATTTGTATTATTGTTTTTTTATTTTTTTCTCTTTAAAACAAAGGTAACAAAATCATGGAATAGTTTTAACATAAGAAGAACTACTTCCAGTGAAATAGCAGTAGGTAGATGTTCTAAATTTCTATCAATTAAGGTTAATTTTACACAGTGGAGTGTAATTTTGCATAATTACCTGATAATTCATTTTGTTTCTAACATCTTATATTCAATTAAAACAGTTCTGGGAAACAAATTGCTTTCTTACTTGTTTGAAAGTACTGAAGTTTCACATTTTATTGGCTTGATAATATTATGTAACACCTATTCTTTAATGCCTTAATATCCAATTAGAGGAGCAGTCAGCCAAAATTGAAAAGATGTCATGATAAGGTGACACACACGTGGTACCTAAGACATAGCTAATAATTTAATTTTGAGGCTAAAATATGCATGTTTAATTGAACTGAACACATGTTGCTTTCCAGACAGGGAAGTCAGTTATTGTGCTGCTCTGGTTGTGATATACGAAGACACTTTTGAATATGCCCCGTTAGGGTTGATATGTGATTGCCTTCAGCCTATTAGGTTGGAAAATGATGGGTATATTGAGTATAAATAATGTGAAATGTAAGAGTTAGTAAATAAGACAATTTTTCCTTTCCAGGTGGTGCACAAATATGTGCATTTATTTATTTATTTATTTATTTATTTATTTATTTATTTATTTATTTATTTAATCTGGCTCAGCACACCCTGCATGGCATGTGGTGCCAGGGATTGACCCGCAATCTCCTGTGTCTGCCTACGCAGGCACTTTAGACAGCTGAGCTATGTTGCTGGCCTAAATATATGTATTTAGACGAAGTCTGCTTTAATTCCTCACAAATTTGAAGTGGGGTTTGTTTGGCCAGGGAGAGACAAAAATTTGGTAGAAGACTGTACAAAGAGAAATTTCAAGGTTGTTTTTGTAGGAATTTTTGTGTATTTAATCGTTCCTCTGTGAGAAAGTGGTTCCAATAACTCTGTGGATACTAGAATATGTTTATGTTCATGGCCTTTATATAAGTATGGTGTGGTGTTTGCATAAGGCCTACACAATACTCCTAAATATTCTGAATTATCTCTAGACTACTTGTAATAAAATATGTGTAAATAGTTGTAATAATGTATAATTTATGGAATAAAGGCAAGAAAATAGCATGCCATTATTCCATACAATTGCAATTTTTGTGTGTTTAGTTTAAGGTTAGTTGAATTTACAGTTGTGGAACTCAAGAAAGAGAGAGCGATGACTATCTCTGAACCTTCTGAAAATTGAAGGCTTTTTTGTATTTAAGGAACATATGTAGTCTCTGATTCTCTGGTCTATCTGACATTTTCTTTTATCTATGAATGAAGCATGATGAACTATAACCTTCCCCAAATGGGAGTGGCTGTTATGATAAAGAGTAGGCAGCAGGTGCTGTGAGGACATGGAGAGAGGGAAACCCCAGAACACTGTTCTAGAAATGAAAATTAATGCTGTCATTGTGGAAAACAGAATGAAGGTTCCTCAACCATCAAAAATAGGACTACCATAGAATACAGCAGTTTGCAAGACAGCTGTGCCAATGCATTTATTGCACCACATGTACTGTAGTGCTGTCTAGAGGAAACGTTTAAGATTCCATCCATCAGTTAATGGACAAAAGAAAAAATGGGCACACATTTTAGCAGTTTTTTTCCAGTAATAAATGTCTGGAATTTAATAGTCACCATTTTGAGTACCTCTTATGACTGTAGAGGGCAAAGATAACTTGCACTAACCTTACGATGTCTAAATAAATTTAATGTTAAGATATTTACACAGTTTTTCTTTTCCTAATATATACGTCAGACTCTCTTTCTCTAATGAAATGTTATGCATCCACAGAAATGAGATTTTGTCATTTGTGACAATACTGATAGAGTTAGTGCTCATTATGATGTGAAATAAACCAGGAGCAGAAAGAAAACACCACAAGGCTCACTGATATGTGGAATAGCTAATGTGGAACTCATAGAAGTCCAGAGTAGACAGTGATGGATACCAGAAGCTGGGCAAGTAGAGGAGAGAGGGGAATGGGGAAGGGCGATGAATTGGCACTACATTGCACTTAGACAGAAGTTTTAATAAGAAGTTCTAGTTTTCTGTTGCAGAGTGGAATGGCTGCAAGTAGCAGTTGTATCTCAGAACACTAGAACAAATATTTCAAAGAAGTGAAAGAGGCTTGAGGGGAGACATCAAGTGATAGCATATTTGTACGTATATCATTAGTTTGTATGTATCAATTAAATACATTGAATTTTAAAAAGAATCACAAGTTAAATGGACACCATTATAAAGTTGAAAAATTATCATCTGATATATTTTAGGTTCAATTTATATAAGTTAGCTTACAAAATAGTAGGAATTTATTTTTATTACTTTTCAGTTTTAGAGCTCAAATAGTGTCCATTATGTACCGATGCATAAACAAACAACAGCGATTTCTATTGAGCAGGATGAATTTTCTAAGGGAGGAAATCTTGAATTTTATTTTATAAAATATCAACTTCTCAATAATTTTTAAATGAAAGTCATTCCATTTTTTTTGTTTGGTTCTTAGAAAAAGTAATCACGATCCAAATATATTGTAACAACATACCATATCATAATGAATTTTGTAGTTTCTTATTATACTCATATATACAGTCACCACTTCAGTAAGTAGTCAAGTAAAATAACGTTCAACTTCTCCATAGAAATGGAAGAATATGGGGCTGGGGAGATACCTCAGCAGCTGACGTGCCTGCCTGGCAAACTCAAGGTCCTGAATGCAATTCTCAGTTCTAAAAATGTAAGAAATTCTAAAATTTATATGTAAGAAAATAGTAATTTTTAAAGTAAGCATTTTATGTAAAAATAAGTATTTCTTGAATATTTTATATTCCATTTTGAAATACTGTTTATGAAGATGGATGACACTAATTTTTAATGTTTGTGAGATGGAGATTAATGTTCAACAACGTTTGATAAACATATGAATAACGTTTCATAGACAAATTATTTACAGAAGGTTTAAGGGATTCTTATAGACCCACAAATGCTTCAGGAATCAAAAACTCTAGTAATAAATGAAGACTATCATACAGTCCATGAAATATGGAAAAGCTTTAGGTAAAAATCCACTCCAAACTTGTAATGCATATATAATATAGCTATTGATAAATTTTATTAACCTCATTATAAATATGACATACTACTTATCGCTAGATAACTTAAATTTATAGTAATTAATAGTTATATGATAATTTAATATATCATCATGTCACTATTGTTACAATACAGTGTAAATTTCTGATTTAAAGAAAATTATAAACTTAGTAAAGAATAAAATTTCAACCTTTGAAATTAGGTATATGAATTGGTTGGTTACTCTGGATAGCTTACATTTAATCCAGACTCTCTAAAATATTATAATATATATTTGTTATATAAATTATTTTATGTGTGATGCAGGAAATTACCAAATATTCTAAAATATATATATTTTGGGATTTCCATCATGATGAATATTTTGTAATTCAGTATCTTTCCAGTTTTATTTCCTTTTATTTGAGTGTCCAAATTGGTTTCTCTGACGTTTTAGGTGGGATCTCTACTAGCGATATGAAAATAAAAGCATCAAGCGCAAGAGTTTCTTTGGATAGCAATGTGCTCTCTTTTAATGACAAATCAGTGTCATCTCAATAATTCTTCACAAATTATACAATATTATGTTATAGTTTATCAGTGGGGGAACTTGAAGCCTATGCATCATATGCTTTTAAATTTGAGCTTAAACAATTGCATTTGGATTTCAGAAACCTATTCCAGAATCTAAGTGTTCAAGCTGAAACAATTATATAGATCATCAGTTTATTACAAATTAGTCTACGTATCGAATATTTTATAGATAACTTGGCTGTTGTATTATTCTTTTTGAAAGTGACATAGCCAAATGCTAACCACTGTAAATTTCTTATAAGCAAATTAATAGTCTCTGATTTTGTTATTATTTTTTCATTTTAAAGAGAAAAAACAATAAAAATAATGTTATAAAGTTTCAAAACAAGGCCAGAGATTAAAAATGGTTGATATATTGCATATTATTGTCTTCAAAATAGTTGCTCAGATTACAAAGCATAGGCATCAAAAATTAAACAATATAGGCACAAGCCATTATTTTTAATGAACTTGTAGAAATTAGTATAATTGCAAAATATATATATATATATTTCTCTTCCTTCTTTTCTGATTTCTCCGCCCAATTGTTCTTTGCTCTGGAGCAGTTTTTTCCCATTGCACTGTATCTATTGTACATTTTTTATTTTTTTATTTTTTGTACAGGGTCTACAGGGTCTTGTTATACAGTTTGGACTCGTAGTGATTCTCCTGTTTTCAGCTTCCCAAGCACTGGGATTACAGGCTGGAACCACCATGCCCAGTCTCAGTCACCCTCTCAGCACGCTCTGAGGGTGGGGCCTACATGGCACAAATTTTGGATCTTACTTGTTCTTTCAGTTTCTTATATTTATAACTGCACAATTTGTAAATGTTAAGCCTTGGAAACAACCCAAACGCCCATCAACTGGAGGATGGATAAGAAACATGTGGAATGTATATAAAACAGAGTGCAACTCAGCTATAAAGAAGGATAAATGCAAACATTTTATAGGTAAATGGATGCAACTTGAGACCATACTCATAAGTCAAATGAATCAGACTTGCATGTGTAAGCATAGCATAGTTTCCCTAGTATAAAAGTGAATACTTTTGAAAAACAGGGACTGGGATCAGCATTCTTAGCGAATCTTGTGCCTAGTAGTCTAAAATAAAATGAAACCTTGAATGCATTAACCATTTTTATATCAGTGCAAAAGTAAGAGGAAGAAAAAGAAACCTGAAGATTTCCTTCAGAATAAAAGACATCTTTGTCTTTTGTTTTATTTTATTTTATTTTATTTTATTTTATTTTATTATTTTTTTTTTTTTTTTTTTTTTTTTTTTGCTTTTTGAGACAGGGTATCACTATGCAGTTCAGGCTGGCCTTGAGCTCACTTTTGTAGCCCAGGCTGGTCTCGAACTCACATCGATCCTCCTGCCTCAGCCTCCCGAGTGCTGGGATTACAGGCGTGCGCCACCACGCCCGGCTTGTCTTTTGTTTTAATAGGACAAAATTCTGGCTAACTATTGCTTAAAACTACTCTTAAATTATTTTAATTGGTGACAGCTCATTTTCTACATTGATAATAGTAGTTTTAAAAGTTTATTTGTTTGGGAATGGTGTGGGTGAAGGACTTTCATTCCGTGAATTTATCATGTTTAAACTGCTGTATCTTTAAGGCTAATTATGAGATGTTACATTAGTGTGTTCACATTGAACAAAGCACTATTTTTTGGCAGGTTCATGCTCACAAGGATGGGGAGCATTAAGTGTAACTGTTACAGAAGTAGCAGTGAGAATAAGCCCAGCAACACTGCAAATTATTCTTAAATTACATACACCCTGTGGATGTAAAAATGAAGAAGGAAAACATTTTATATTTTCACATCTCAGATCAAAAAATCAAATAAGTTTATGGGCTGATTTTAATCATACCCAATTCAATAAGAGTTAAGAAATACATATACTGTGATAGACAAAACTTGATATTTGTTTATTATGTGTTCCTTACTTCCTGCCTTAACTGAATTCTTTTATTGAGTACTTTGATAAGTGAGACATAATTTCTCTATTCCCTTCTCTTTTGTTTACATTGGATTTTTTTTAACCTAATTTTGCTTTACTTTTGGTTTTCTTCAAACCTGTCTTGAGATTAGTTAGATCAGCTCATTCATTTTTCATTAGCTTATCACCTTAACTGATTTTTCTAAACCCTTCTCTGACTCATTTTCCTCATATGACTTCAGACACACCTGATTTTCTTATTATAAGCCCTCTGAAATTTCCTCCAGTTCCTTCAGTAATGTCAAAGCTGAAGTTTTCATCTCTTGCAAGTGAACCTATTCCATTTTCTGTACAATACATATTTCTCTCCCCTGCTACTAATAAGATAACATAAAATCACAAACATAGAATTTTTTCCTACATTTTCTTTCTTTCCATCCATACATCCAGGATGGTGATGTTCACTTTTCAAAGAGAGGAACAATTGGGATGAGGGAAAGGGGAAAGGAGGGAAAAAACGAAGAGAAAATATGCATATACACAGGATAGCTGGTGGGGTAAGTGTACTGATTTCTACTGGTCTATTGAAGAGAAGAGTTAATACTTAATTTTTTTTCTTTTAAATTTTTTGACCTATTTTTCATGCCTGTATCTGCTAATCTGGACAGCTAATTTAAAGGCAACAATATGTAATATAATAATCATTGTTGAATCCCTATCATGTTGTTTAGTGAAATTCTGTATTGTTTCTAATATTTTATTATTTTTTTATTCTGTTTAAAATAAAATGATAAGCAATAGTTTGAAGAGATAAAGTTGTGATTTTTTTTTAACACAAGTTAAATAACAAGTGTATAACATTTTTTCAACAGTTGTAATACCATGGAATGTCTCATAAAGTTTTATTTTGGTCAGAATGTTGAAGCAAACTCCAAAACCTAACACAGTCAGAACAATTTATCCTGTGCTTTTTCTTTGTAGCCTTCTGTTTCCTGACCCTCAACCTCAGTGTGTTCTTCATGAGATGTCCTTATCTGTAGTGACCCAAGGCCATTCTGTCATTTTGGTGCTAGTTTTTCTGTTTGCATAACCTAGGAAAAATGTTTAATTACATTTTATCATCTTCTTATTGGACCTTCTTTATCTTTTAATAGGTAATGAGTTAATTTCTTAAAATGATTTCTGAAGCCAAAGCTCAGCTCAGACATCATATACATCCTCTCCAGAAAGCTCTTTCCTAGGAAACCAGCTGGTGTGCATGTAAATGCTTTCTGTTGTATTTGTCCAATAGTTTTGGTTACCAGCTTCTGTTACAACGTTTAGAGCTCATTCTTGTGATAGCCAAAATGGCACATACAGGACATCTTTGTGATTGTAATGCATCATTCAAAGGTAGCTAAAATGCTTTGCTTTCAAGATACTTTAAAATAATTTGAGAAGTAAGTGTTAAGATGAGAAAGTAATCGTCCTTTAAATATATGCTGAATCAATATCTGTTTGTGACTCAGTTCCAAGGATAAACAGTCTTATTTATCTTTCAACTGGGGTCTGGTACTCAGTAGGAGATGAAAGAGTAATAATTTCTTCTGGTTTGGGAGTTTATATAGTCAACTATCATTTACTCCTCTCAAAAACATGACAGAATACACACTGCTGTTCTTCCCATTTGATTGGGAAGCAAAACGTGTTTCAGAAAGATCCAAGGACAGACAGCTCTGTCACCCCATAACTTGCACCTGTGTTTTCTGACCAGTTCTCATGTCCTAACCAATTGAAGGTTCTGCCTGTGAACCCATGGTACTTTTCAAAGCTACAACACTTTAAGTCAGACTGAAAAATGTTTCTGTTCCATAATGTTAGGTAGCACTGGGAAGAGGAGATCTCTTCATTTCTCATCCATACCACTAGGTTGATCCCATTCTTGAAGCTGCTGATGACATGAAAATCACAATACTGACATAATCTCTCTTTTCATGACACTCACTGTCGCTACAAGAAGCATATATTTAAATAAACTCTTATATACTGGACGTTCTATACTCATGTGTTCTAACCCTTTTGACAACTATGTAGAATACTCCTGATTGTCACCAGCATGCAGCTAAGAACATTTAGTTCCTAAGAGATTAATAGTTACCTAACAATACATAGTACATAACAGAGTGGAATCCAGGTCTATTTTGTAAGAATTTATACTTCCCTTCTCTGCTTGCAGGAGAGTAGTTACATGACAATCAGGAGAGTTACCATTTCTGGTGAGAACTGGGCGTAGCAATGTTTACTAGGGATGTGCTTTAGCAGAAAGACGATCAACTTCTCCTGTTTTATGGGGCTTATTCAGTGGCTTGGAATAACATAATTAGCATTTACTGAATTATTTCTCTGTGCCTGGCATTGTGTTGTGGTCTTTGAATATAATGCACAATTGTCACAATAAACTAAAGGTGTAGTTTTATTTATACACATATTATATAATGTGTATAAGAGACAGTGTTGAACTTCTTTTTTTTTTTTTTTTTGGTCTTTTTGAGACAGGGTCTCACTTTTGTAGCCCAGGCTGGTCTTGAACTCACACTGATCCTCCTGCCTCAGCCTCCTGAGTTCTGGGATTATAGGCGTGCACCACCATGCCCGGATGGTGTTGAACTTCTAATTGTCTTAATTTGTGCATCTTATTACACAGAGATCATCTCGTATTGGCAGACAGATCATTCTTTGAAAAAATCCTTAAGGAAAATAAAATGTTTTCTTTGCTGTTGCTCCCCAAGAATCAAACAGCTGCTACTTATACAACAAAGTGGAATTGGATCAAACTAATTTTTTGCAAAATTTTTTGTTATATTTCATTACCATATATTTATGAATTATAAATATTCTTCCCTATGCCGGGGGTAGTGGTGCACGCCTGTAATCCCAGCACTTGGGAGGCTGAGGCAGGAGGATCACTGTGAGTTCGAGACCAGCCTGGGCCACAAAAGTGAGCTCAAGGCCAGCCTGAACTGCAGTGAGACCCTGTCTCAAAAAGCCGAAAAAAAAAAAAAATCTTCCCTATGCCTATATATTTATTCTATATATTTTATATTGTTATTCTACTTATTTTTATTACTGTATTATAAATGAATTATAATTTCTAATTAAGGTCATTCTCTTTTACAGTTTTTCAGGATGTTCTCTGCATTAAAACTTATTTTGTGTAAAGCAGCGAGACCCTGGCGGGGGTTGAACTACCAAAACACAGGGGTCGCCTAAAGCCATTTTGATTCATAATGGTAGCAAAATTACAGTTTTGAAGTAGCCACAGAAATTATTTTTTTGTTTGTGGTCACTGCAACATGAGGAACTATATTGCAGGGCCATGATATTAGAAAGGTTGAGAACCACTGGTGTAAAGGATATTAGAACAACTGACTCATATTTAGTTGAAAAAATTTGAATAAGTAAATAGACCTGGAAAATAAAATTATCCTTAAATATTAATTAGGTTTTACAGAGGAACAATATTTAGAAAGCATGCCTCCAAATACTACCATGTGGTCTCCTGCCCATATTTATAGATTTTTTTTTCACTCCTTAAAAGCAAAGGAGGCAAAAATTACTTTAAGCCCAGTATTCACTATAGAGGCACACAAGCTATGAGGCATCTTAAAGGCTACTTTTAATAGAGGGCTTGAGGGATAGCTCCTCAGTTTAAGTGCCTGCTTGGAGAGTGCAAGGTACTGAGTTCGACCTCTTATACAAAAATCAAACAAACAAAAGCCAAAACAAAAACCAAAAACTAAACTACTGATTAGTGTCATTAGTAGACATTTCCTTCAGGTCTGGCTTTTTCTTAAAATACTTGTACCTTTAATAGTTGTAAATCACAATGAACTAATTTTAACTTATAATTCAATCATTTTATTTTAATTTGCAACTTTAGCTTTAAAATTTGAATCCAAAGGCCAGTCAAATAGCTCAGCAAATTAAAACACCTGCAAACAGGCGCAGAGGCAGAGACTGCCATCCTGGGGCCTGCTGTGCTGGCTCCACCCCCCGGGGGCGGAGATATCAATTGAGACCCCAATGTCAGCATGAGCCTGTAATTCCAGCTCTTGGGAGGCTGGAAACAGGCAGATCACTATAGGTCTGATCTAGTAGTGAGACCCTGAGCACCTTGCAGACCTTTCCCTTAAAAATACAGAAAAAAAAAAAATTCTAATCCACAAATTTATAATTTTAAATTATAATTATGCCTTGTCTTTTAAAAAGTAAATTCCCTAAGTGCCAGACCTGTCTTACTTGTGTGATAGCACCAGTTAGACTGGTGCTTAGTTAGTAGTAATCGATACATTTTTGTGGAACTGAGTTTTTAATGAAGCTGAAGGTAAGAGGTGAACAAATGCAAATTCTCATATTTAAGAGGCTCCCAAAGGACAGAATTTGTAAGATATAAAAGTAAGCAACTTGTTACAGACAACTATAACAATTTAAATGGTTCATCAGTAATATATTTAATAAGTGCCTAATAGAATCCGAACACGAGTGAAAGCAGAAGACTCCTGGGTGGCAGGGGCTTTGACAGAAACCTGGAGGAAGAAAAGTATGTGGGAGCAAAAGTGTGGAGTGAGCCTTGTGAAGGGACAGAATATAAGGGAAGGATTTCGTGGACATGAGGGCGAAATCAGTTTAAGAGAAAGTTCTGGAATGTCGGCCTCAAAGAGTTAGATTTGCCCTCAGGAGCAAGGGAAATCCTTGAAGCCTAGAATTTCTAGTACTTCCTTTACATTTTACAGTGTTCCAAACACATTCGCATTCAGTATTTGCCTCACCCTTGGAAGCAGGTATGTAGAAAAGAAAATGGAACTTTAGGCAGGTTAAGTAAACTGATAGCCCCATGCTTTCATAAAGGCCGCGCCCCACAGAAACTCAGGTTGTCTTATTTTGATTCTTGAACTATTGCTCTTAAAATGGAGCAGGAACAATGTGTGCGAGCCTGTGTGTTGAGAAGAGGGGACGTTGAGGCTGGAGGTGGACGATTCACAAGGTCCCACACTGATTTAAGACAATTAATCTGGGCCAGCCAGATAGCTCAGCAGACCAAAATGCCTGCTTAGGCCGGGGCGTGCCAGCCCCCGCCCGCAGGGCTCACTGAGACAAGGACTGAGACTGGGCGTGGTGGTGCATGCCTGTTATCCCAGCGCTTTGGAGGCTGAACACAGAAGAGTCACTATGAGCTTAATCTCCATAGTGAGACCCTACAGACCCTGTCCTAAATATGTTTAAAGAAAAAAGAAAAAAGAAAGAAAATTAACCTGGAGATATCGATTAGGAAAATCACCGGTACTCAATAAAAGATTTGGAGTGGGCTAATATTTCTATGAGAAAAAATAAGTGCGTTTCAGTGATAATGGGTCTGAGGGTGAGTAATGTGGAGTCCGTGCCCGCCAGTCTGACCTGGCGAGGACTTGAAAGGCGCATAATGCACGCTGTCATTGAATGCAACAAGTCATGATTAAAAGGATAGTAAAGTAGTTGAATAACATGTGCCAACGGTGCAAGTGCTTTTCTTTCCTTATTCATATCATCTTCAGAATTCTGTGAGGCAACTGCTACTATAATTCCCATGCTACATAAAAAGAAAAAAAAAAAAAGTCAGCCTTAGAGAGGGTGAGGAGGTGGAACTGGAAAGTGAAAAAGCTGAGCTTTTCCTCTGCAACTTAGAGTGCTTGAAAGTGCTGAGAAATGAGGGATTATTTTGCCAAAGCATGTCATGAATAGAACCTGCATTTGAGTGTTTTATTATGTGGGCTCCTTCTCGCCCCAAAATTTTAGAGCCACCATGTGACCCTTAGAGATTCTCCAGATTCTGTGTCTTTTCATAGTGTCTTGTCACTATTTCAGATATTGGGAACAGTAAGTCAGAAGAGGTATTTGATGAGAAATTTCAAATAATAGGAACAATGGGCAACTGCAGGTCTGTTCTTCCATCCCTGATGTATGTATTCAGTGCTGCAGAAAAAGGAACTTTAGGCTGCCTTCAGAAAATTATTTCAGTTCTTACAGGTAAGCACAGGTGGACACATGTTACTTTTTAATAAAAATATTAGATGGATTTTCAAACTTTTTGGAAAAATAATTCAAAATTTTTGTAGTATTTTATTGAAATTTATTTCTATCAATCCTCTGAATGTTCAGTTACTCATGGTTAAACATGTGTTTGAATGACACATCACAGTTCTCTGTTTTTGGTGCCAAAGATTGAATTAAGGACCTCGTGCTTGCCAGGCAGGCCCTTATGCCACTGAACTGTCTCCCTGGCCCTGAATCACAATTTAAGCATTGTTTCTATACACTAAGTTCATTTAGACTTAGTATATGAACTTTAAAATTTTTTTCTTTCCAGAACTTATTAAAACATCTTTATTTTCATAATCTTGGCTGGAAAATAAATTTATAATAAATTTAGCACGAGGAAATTATCATATGAATATTAGTTTATTTAGTTCTTTACAGTAATCCCAGATCTGGGAAATCATGCAGTGTCATGAGTGGAACTCCAGGGGGCAGTGTCATCCTGTAAGTTTATCAGCAAATGCATTTCTGCACTCAGCATCACATGATGGCTCTGTGTCTTGTTCTAGTACATGACTACTAATCCTCATTTAATTAATTATATTTTATTCCCTTGAGTACAAAGTCCTTTTTGTGAAGGCTCAGATGGTACCAAACAGTGAATAAGTAAGAGCACTTTGGTTGTCCATACTAGAGGGTGGTGCGTGATGCCTGGCCATGTATATTTAACTTTCTGTGTTCAGAGGTATTAGTTAGGATTTCACCACGTGTTACTTGTACAGAGACTCATGGTATGGAAACTCTTCATGTTGTCGGCTGTAAATCAATATACCTATAGTTATTGGGAATATTAGAGATTCTTTGAAAGTAACAAAAATGTACAGCTTAATGCTCACAAAAGTGAATATTTAACTTAAAAGCACTTGGCCTTAAAAATTCCAAGAGAAATATTTTTCCAACTGAATACTAAATAGAAAATGCCTTATCGTGCCAGAGCTCAGCGCAGTATCCTTCAATTAGCACATACTTACTTGATTGCCTTAGATTCAGTTTCCTTCTTTTCCTGTGCCTCTGAGGACCAGAACCCAGACAGTTATATTTTCAACTGAAGATACCCCAGGCATGCATACTTATCTGAGTGGAATGTTGCCTTGGGCTTGTGCCTTTGACCCAAGTCACACTGTCTAGATTTGAATCTACATCTCTTTATTTGAGTAACTCTGAATAATACTCAATTATTTATGTCCCAGTTTGTGTATGTCGTGGGATTGCTCTGAGAACAGTTGAACTAATAAATGAAAGGACTTAGAATAGGGCCTGACATGTAGGTGTGTGTGATATAATTATAGTTTTCATGAAGACCTCATTTTATGCTACATGTATATTAACAGTGTGAGATGTTTGTGACAAAACAAAAAATATTCTTATGTTCTTATTCAAATATATTTTAATATTCACTGAGATTAAGAAGATAGCAAATGAAAATAACTTTGTAGATTGTGATAAATACCATGAGGGAAGAAAGAAAAGTGATAGCATATAATGAAAGAAGGATGGAGCATGTTACCTTGGTGCACTGGAAAACAAAAGGAGCAGTGCGCATCGTGTGTATAGTTAGGAAGAGAAAGGAAAGAGAAAATGATTTTGGGGAGGTGTGCAGTGGTCAAATCTCAGAGGTATGATAACTAGTATTTTTAAGTTTGTACTTAAGGCTTTAAGCCTGAGAAAGACATCCAGTTGGTGTCCCTGGTGCCTACATCATGCTTTTCCCCAGAAAGTTATCTCTATTTTCTGAAAGCTCTCACCGTAGTGTTCTTCTCAGTTCTAAGGCATGACAATCACTTTCAGCAGTGCCGAAGTATTTATCAGTCCTTACTTTTACTTGTCTTAATCCCCTAGAGCAAATATTAATCTGTTTCAGTAAATATAGGTAGAAGTTAAATGTTTCCTCACAGTCAACACATTTTTGATACATATAGTTTATATCACACTTATTTCCCTTCTGCACACATTGACGTAGTCAAGTCCAGAGAGCCATTTGTCTTTTAATGAACTTCACAAAGTGTATAGAAGAAAATACAATTTACACATACACTTGTTCCTGTTTCCCTTTTTAATCTTCTCTGTCTCTCTCATGGCTAACAGAATTTGATCTCCACCTGAGATGGCACACCTGAAGCATAAAGTGTGTCCATGGAATGAGAGGTGATTGCGGGCACAGGCCTTGGCATCAGATAGCCTGGGTACAATCCTAGCTTTACCGTGTCACATCTTTTTCCTTTAAAAACCCATCTAAGCTCTTCTGGGCCTCAGTTTCCTCCTCTACAAAGTGTGGATGATTGCGCCTAGTCAAATGTGAAAGCTGTGATGATGAGGAAATGTCCTATTTGGCAAATAGGATGAGGTGTCAAACCTGTCTAAGCTCTTGAAAATTTACAGCTTGAGACTTTGTCTGATATTTGCTTGACATCAGTATTTGACAAGAGGGGTGGAGTGGTGGCAGGCACTTGAGAAGCGACGTTGGTAGCTGCTTGCACAGTCTTCCTTTGTTGGAGTAATTAGCTCTACACAAGTTTCCTTGTGAGCAGGAGAGCTACAGAGTAATTTGATTTCTTTTTTTCCATCTTGGTGAAGAAAAATAAATCTTATGTTAGTTTTGGCATCCCTGAGGCCTGATTCTATTTGCCAAATAGGACATTTCCTCATCATCACAACTTTCGCATTTGACCAGGTGAAATTCATCTCGTACTGTGAAGCTCACAAAACCATTTATGTTGCCACTTCATTTGATATATGTTTTATAGAAAAACATAAAATGGTAGAGTTCACAGTCACAGAGATAGAAATCTATCAGAAATTTCTGGAGTGTTGTGATGTTTTCTTTTTGTGAATGAAAATCTTTTCCCATGTAAGTTCCGGATGTTTGGATGGCAGTGCAGAACTGTACCCCATTTGAATTCCCTATAGCCTTGGTGACTGTCATGTCTGCCTTAGCAAATTTGCTGCATTTCTCATGTCAAGTAGAATTGTGGGAAAACCCTACGACTGACCACTGGAGGGGATGGTATTGACTTTATACATTGTTACAGCTGACATTATATTGTGCCAACTTGGAGCCTGCCTTCAGCAGGGAAGAGCACTGGTTCTGTGACTATGCTAGCTACTCATTTTCCATTCTTAAATCTTTAAAACATACATAGAAGCTTTCACAGGTCATTGCTTCCACATTGAGGTGGAGAGCATGCTTGTGGAATGTCACTCCAACTTTGGAAAAGCCATGGTTGCTGTAAGACTGTTGTAAATGAAAAGAGCTCTATAGAATTGACAATACGCCCCCGCCCCCCAGCAATGCTAGGATTGGCAGCAAAGCTAAAGTTAAGATGCTGCCACTGGAGAAAGAGAACCCTGGTAGGAGTGCCTCGAAACCCACAGGTGTGCCATAAGGCGTTTGTGATGATTTATTTAGAGAACATTTCCTCCTCATCACTGAGAATAGAAAAGCCAAGGAGGCTGCAAGTTATAGCTGAATCAGTTGAGGGGGATATGGCCCTGATTTTGTGGCCTAGAATGCTAACTATTGGCACACATGAGAATTCTTTCATGGAGGGCTGCCCCTGGGTAAAGTGGCAGAAACACATTATGTATGACTTAAGAGTAACTTAGAGCAAGTTCCATTGCATCAAACTAGTTGTAGTAAAACTGAAAAATCCATCTAGCTATTCTCTGGAGGAAAACATCTTTTTTTTTTCTTTTTTTTTTTTTAATAAGCAGTGTACTTCAGGAGTAGCTTTTTGCTTTTCTAGAGATAGACTTAAGGAAATAATCCACAAATAGAAGTGAAATGAAATTTAAGTTGAGGAAAAATAATGTGACTAGCAATCATCTAAAATGTCACATCTGCTTTAAGTAGCATAGCAGAAGAGGCACAGTGAAGTTCCTGTCAGAGGTCAGGGAGAGCACAATATGTAAATGAACCTTTCCTCCAAATTTGCCAGAACTGTGTTTCGAAAAATGAAATGCCATACCTGCTCAAAATGCCTGTCGCCTGCAGAGTACAGTCTGATCTCCTTGACTGGGCACACAAAGCTTTGTACAAATAATGCTGAGGCTTGCAGGTGGCCCCTCCATGCCAGCTTCCCATTTGTCAGACACAACCCATCTTAGCCACTCTGAACTTTCATCAGGTGCCCCATACTGCTCTGGATACTTTATGTGTGCAAACAGTCAGGCCTCACAGTGGCCGTGCAAGGCAGATACCAGCGTCCTTCCCATTCAGGGCCAAGGAAAGCAAAGCATAGAGCGAGTGGCTGAGTAACAGGCCAAAGAACCCTGTGCTGATGAGGAGCTGACAGAACTTGATAGCCCTCCAGCACAGACGGAGGCCTTCTGGGTTGTATCTTGCTCATGCGTTTCTTTTTTCCCTGTAAGTCCTCTCCCCTCCTTCTTTCCCCTCATGTGCTCTCTTTCTGATAAGTTGGCAGATAGGCTTCTTCAATGCTGTGACATCCTCCCAGTTATTCCTGGTTAGAACCAGTAACTTCCTAGTCTGCTTTAAACAATGGTTTGCTTTTGTCATTAGTTTAACTCTGATGATTTGGGGCCTCTAGCTGGGGATCAGGGACTCTTTCCTAAGCTTGGTTCTTCTTTGGATTTAGGAACCTGGTCTTCTTTTTATTTGACCACAGCCATTTATTATAGGCTCTCAGAAATATTTATTAAATAGAAGAAAAGGTAAAAAATAGAGGAAATTCAAATTCTTTCGTTTTCTTGGGACTATTATTACGAGTCACATCAGTCACTATCTTCAAGTGTCTAATCTTAAAATGTTTTTTGAAATTTTTAATTTTTTTCTGTAATGTTTTCTATCTTTCTGTACATAGATCTTATACATTTTTTGGTGAAATTTATCACTATTTTATATTTTAATGCTCCTGTAACTAATTATTATTATTTTTTTAACTTTCTGCAAAGCTCTTTTCCAGAGGGACTCAGTCCTTCTTGGCAGCTGCCATCCTCATGGTGGCCAGCACGTTGCTCAGCTCCTCATGCTTCCTCTTGGCACGAGGTGTGTCACCACCCTTTTCTTGATGAACTTGAGGGTGTGTTTGTCCTTAGAGACCTTGAGCAGCTCCATGGTGCGCCATTCGCAGGGGGCGAAGCTGCACACCTCCTGGATCATGTCCCTCCTGAACTTGGTGTGCTTGGTGAGGTGTCCGCAGCTGTTGTGTCTTGCTTTGCTCACATTCTTAGTCACCTTGTGGCCCTTGTTGAGGCCCATGGCCATGGGATAGTGCAGGGCCATGGCAACTGCCCTTCAGTGGTTGCTGTGGTGGTAACCTATGTGTTTTATTTGCATTCCTTATAGTAAAGTGGAAGTATAGTTGCTTTTCAAGAAACATTAAATTTTTTTTAAAAGAACCAAAACATGAAAGTTAATTATGTACTTCTGCTATATACAAGTATAAATAGATTATTCAAATATTCAGGTTATATTTTTCTTATCCTTACATAGTAATTATGGGTATAGTGGGAAAAGATTTATAGCATCACAAATTCTAGAACATTGCAGACAGAAGACAGAAAAATATGGTTAAAAATTTCAAAAATGCTACTGATAAGTAGCTCTTTTTATCTTTCAGAGCCCAAACCAGTTCAGATTGTTATTCCATGAAAGACGTAGTACTCTGTGTCCTTATTTGCTCAAAGGTCCAATATTGGGATATTTAGTGGCCTGTACATTGTGGTTGAAGGGGGGCCAAAGGCAACCATGCTTTTAAAATGTGATGGTAAAATAACTGGTGGTGATTAACTCTGGGCACAGAATATGATTTCTTGGTTTCCTTCATCAGTGGTACTAAATTAAACCATGTGTCTTATGTGCATCCAGTAAGAACATGTAAATACTTTTATATTTGTGTGCATTTTTAGTTCAGTTTTTTTATCTCACTTCAAATTAAATATGTTCCCTAATGCAATTATATTCAAGGATCTTTTGTAGTAATTTCTGTGCCTCACTGCTGGGCTCGGCCTTTCATTTCTCAAACATAGATAAAGTGAATGCTTGGCAAAACTGAGATCAACAATATTTTTCTCTATTCATTAACAAAGCACAGGTTTGAATTTTAATCAGAACTATAACTTAATCTAAGAGTGAAGAATATGACTAATTTTAAGCAGATTAGGAGAATTAGAACATATCTGTTCAATCTTCAGGCCCTGATAGCATCTCAGGGCATTTAATCCACATGATCGAAGGCTTGTTTTCTCTGTCTACACTGCTATTTTTCTAGAAAAATCTAGGGCACATTTTTCTTATCTCTGACTATTTACAAGTAATATTTGCAATATAAGATATTTGTTTATACCAGATAACTGCATTTTGAGTTTTATAATGATTTATCTTTAAGTCACTTAAAATTCTACAGATATTAATTTTGAAAACTTGTAATAATGAAATTTATATAAGACATCCATCTAGAAGTTATAGAAATGAATGGTAAACAACAGTAAATGCCATGGGAAAAGCACGTAGAGTCCAACAAACATTATAATTCTACCTACAACATATCTGACTTCTGTGTTATTTGCTCTTGGATGTGAGCCTTTGCATGTTTCATTTCTGTTTGAACTCTACCTTAGCATCACATTCTTGCAAACTGATGCCACAAACCACAGGGTTCAGACAGGATCTTAGCATATTTACACTCACCTCAGTATATTTGTATTTTAATTTTACTTGCTGTTTGGTAGATTTATTATCTGTATTCTTTGCCATCCTTCTTTGTATTACAACATATCACGGGTAGCATTTTCTATTTGGCAGTTTTTCTGTTTAAAAATAGTTATCAGTGGATTGTCTAAATCATATCCTGCTATAAATCATCAAAACAAATACATAAGACAATAGTCCAGCACTGCCATCTTTCTTTCTTTCTTTCTTTCTTTCTTTCTTTCTTTCTTTCTTTCTTTCTTTCTTTCTTTCTTTCTTTCCTGCTTTCTTGCTTTCTTGCTTTCTTGCTTTCTTGCTTTCTTTCTTTCTTGCTTTCTTGCTTTCTTGCTTTCTTGCTTTCTTGCTTTCTTTCTTTCTTGCTTTCTTGCTTTCTTGCTTTCTTGCTTTCTTGCTTTTTTATGTTTGTTTTTTGTCTTTTTGACAGGGTCTCGCTATGCAGTTGAGGTTGACCTTGAGCTCACTTTTGTAGCCCAGGCTGGTCTTGAACTTGCACCAATCCTCCTGCCTCACCCTCCCGAGTGCTGGGACTACAGGTGTGAACCACCACGCCCGGCCAGCACTGCCATTTTTCTGAAATTTTTTTTTTTTTTCTGTTTTGATGGATGAGACCTTTAAAGCGCTCACACTGCACATAGAGCAGCATCCAATTAAGTTTATTTTTAACTTTAGTGACTATCTGCTAAAAGGAGATTCTTTCATTCTTTCTTTCTAGTCCTCATATTTGTCTTGTCTTCTTAGCATAGCCTAAAATTCTTAGGCTTTTATTAAGAATAAGGTTCTTATTCTTAATAACTTTTGTTCTGTTGAATTGTTTTGCTCCTGTGAATTTGCTCCTAAGTAGTTCTCACCGCAGCATCCACATTACCTGTGGATATCAGAGTTTAAAATTGCAGCAGTTATTGTATTTTGCAGATTGGCATTATGTGCACAAACAACTATTTTTAATTGGGACAGATTGATTAATAAATGTTATTGTGGTTGTTTTCCTCATTGTGAGTTTTTTCCTTTGAAAGGATAAATTAAAAGAGAGGCTCAATTAGAAAATGCCCAAAGCTAATTCAAGTTGTTAAATGCTTAGATAGGACTGAAAATGCCATCAGATATTTGTGAGGGCAATTTTACAGGCTCTTTCCTAGAAATTCTCTGGAATCAAGCTTATGGGAATTTCCAGCCTTATGAATCACATGTAAAAGCTATGCCGCGCTTTCATGGTATGTTATAAAGGCTCTTGGAGGAATTAAATTTGACTCTTGCATTCTGAAACCAATATTACTGCGTTAACACTAGATAGTAGTGTAATTAAATAACCCCAAACCTTTTTTGTTGTTTGGCTTGTGCTTTTCTTAAATAACTGCTAGGTAAATAATTCCTTTCGATTGATAGGCTTAGAAGGTAGGTCAAAACTCAGCAACTTTGTCTGATTTTGATCCTGCTATAGCATATATCTTTTCAGATCGGACTGAAGATGAAGGTTTTAGAGGGCCAGCCAAATAGCTCAGTGAATTAAAGTGTCTGCAAGCAGGCTCGGGGTCAGGGGTTAGACCCTTGGGCTTGTCATGCTGGCCCTGCCCCTGGGGCTCGCTGAGATGACCATTGAGACTGGGTATGGTGGTGCGTGCCTATAATCCCAGCTCTTAGGAGGCTGTAAATATGCGGATGACTATGGATCTGATTTAAAAGTAAGCCCTAAACACCCTGTACCTGTACATCCTTCCCTAAAAATACAAAAGAAAAAAAGAAAAATAGGAAAGTTTTAGAGACAGTACTTCTAACATAAAAGAAACACAAACAGGTATACAATGTGTGTACTTTAAGCATCTCTTTAATATTCAAATACTGATTTGACTCTTTTAGGGAAGAGTCGATAAATAGTTCATTCCTCCCAGGTTTTCTTTGTGACTGGTGCTTCTTGTATCTTTTCCTGTTTGCTCTAGTGTGGGTTTTCACAGCATCTCTTTTGTCTACACTGCCAGATGGTAGACTTGCCGAAGGTCTGCAGAGTCTCCATTTGTGCTTCAATTTCTCCGTTTTTCAGTTAAGCAGACAACGGAGTGTCACTTTTCTTATGTAAGCAACATATTTGTGGTGGCAGATGGTGATTTATTTCACGGTAGTCATAGGAAATAAAAGATGATTGGAATGGTGTAGGCAGAATGTATAAATGGTCATATATCCAGTGAAGTAAAATTGTCAATGATTTAAAAATAAGTATTTGGGTTATATGGTATTTTAATGGCTAGTGAGAGCTCCATGAAAGATCTTGCTTTTCAATAAAAGGCATGATAAAGCAAAAAGAAGGATATCAAGTCACAGGGAACCAAGTTTAGCAAGGTACATATATTTTTACAAAGCGCTGTTAGCAGACTGACATAAGCAGAAATTAGAAAAATTCTCAAGACAACTTGTTGGTCTATAGTGCAATCAATAAACTTGATAATTACTGATTAATTTTGCAAATAAGTAATGAATTAACTTAGGATATTGTCATATATATGTGTATAGAATATATATATATAGTGTCTTTTTTATTTTAGTAAAATTTTTTTTTGTGTAAGAGCTATGATTTCTTATTAACCATTTGTCTTTAGTTAAGTATAACACATTATTTCTGATAGATGATAAAAGAAACAAAACATGCAAAGTTCTTTCTACAGACAGTGCGAGAAAATGGAATTCCCCAAATATTTCTGCACTAAAATGTTTTACTGTGTAACTTTTCTGTCATGTACCAGTCACATTTAACAGTCTAGAGACTGGCTTTTTAATTAGTGCAATGACTACCAAGGGACTAAGAAGAAGCCATCTCGCTGTCCTCATGGTTAGCACTTGTAAGTCCATTTTAAATTTAATTAACTTTTCATGAAGAAAAAGAAAGTAGTTGTGTTTAGGGCTAATAGCTAATTAAGAGTGACTGACTATGAGGTGGTTGATGAGATGCTTACGGAGAAGCAGTGCGGAATGTGCAGGGAGAACAGCTGGGCTATGGTCTGCCTCTGTCACTTAGTACTTACGCGACCTTTGACAATACAGTTAACTTCTCACTTAGAAAATGAAAATAATTATTTTTGCCTATGTAAAGCAATCTTCTTCCTAAAATAAAATAGGAATTTTTCCTAAAAGTACAAGAACGGTAAATGCTCGAGATATTTTTAACAAGAAATACTTACTATTATTCTGAGACTCTGACTACACCTATTAATATTTCATGAAAAAACAACTATGGAGCGCTGGGTATGTTGCTGTATTCCTGTAATGCCAGCACTCAGGAGGCTGAGTTAGGAAAAGCTCTGCAAATTCAAGACCATCCTGGGTTACATAGTTCAAGAACAGCCTGAACTACATTGTGAGACTCTCCTTGACTTAGAAAACAAAGAACAACAAACAGAGAAAAAACAGCAATAAAATTATAGAGTGTGAAAACATAATTGCTTTCCAGACCGTGTGAGCACTGCTTACCTGTAGGCTTGCCCTGAAATGCACCAGGATTCTGAAGAGCTCCTTCACCTGTGTGGCCCAGGTCAGGCCTCCTTGTGCTTTTAGCTGTGAGAGGAACTGAAGCCGGAAGCTGCCACGGAAAGGAAGACGAGGGTCTGAAGGATGCAGCAATAGTTACAATGTAGTTACAAACTCTTGGAAAATAATTTTTAAAATCTGAGCATGTACTACATATCAGTGTGGTTTTATGCACTTTAATCATTACGTTGAATAGCTGAAGCATATCCAAATGCAGTAGTTCTTCACTATTTTGCAGTTCAACTTCTGTGGACTCACCATTTTG
>PVJA010030798.1:0-25470 GCA_004027025.1 Myocastor coypus
TGTTGGATTGTTGTAGATGGCTTTTATCAGGTTGAGGTAGAGGCCCTCTATTCCAATTTTCTGTAAGACTTTGACAATGAATGAGTGGTAGACTTCGTCAAAGGCCTTTTCGGCATCAATTGAGACATCACATGATTTTTGGTCTTGGCTCTATTGATATAGCATATTACATTTATAGATTTGCATATATTGAACCATCCTTGCATCCCTGGAATGAATCCTACCTCGTCGTGGTGTATAATCTTGATGATTTGTTGTATTCTAGTGGCAAGGATTTTTTTTTTTTTTTGTGGGACTGGGGTTCAAACTCACGACCTTGCACTTGCCCAGCAGGCACTTGTGCCTCGGAGCTATCTCCCCAGCTCCTGTTTTCCTCTAATTTTTTATCAATGTCTTGTTTAGTAGTATTGAGGTCTCTCATTATAGTTATCCTTTCTCTAGCTCAGAGATTATTTCTGTTCTGTTCTCCTCTCTACCTTTGTGTAGTTGTTCCCCTACTTGGGATGCTATTGATTTAGACATGTCTTTCTTAACTTCAGATATTATTTCGGCTCTGTTTTCCTCTATACATTTCTCCAGTTGTTTTTCCACTTCATGTATTTCTTTTTTTACTTCAAATGTTATCTCTGATCTCAGTTGCTCTATAACTTTCTGCACTTGTCTGTCTACCTCAGATGCTACCGATTCAGAGGTTTCATCTGCATGATTCCTATTTTCTTCCATGGTAGTGTCTCCTGTATTTGATTTGGGTGGGCTTGGGCCCTGAGATTGCATCTTACTCCTTGTCATTATTATTTTGTATGGAAGTGATCTCTGCACTTTGGTGAAGTTATGCTGTTATCGTTTATGGGCATTTGGTCTGGATCACCCAAATTGGTTCCCCTCCAGAAGTGCCTGGCTATATGTCAGAGCTCGGGCTGCTGGCTGCTGTGAGGCCCCGTGGGTCCGGACTGTGGGTGGAGATGGAGCTCTGGAATTGAGGAGGTCTGATGAGCTCATGAGGCAGATGGGTTGCCAGATGAGATGCGTAATGGGTTCGGTACTAGAGCTTGGACAAGAGAAGTTGAAAAAAAAAAGGGAGGGGGCGGGCTGAGGGTCCTTACCCGGCAGGCATGCGAGCCAGACAGGTTCAGAATCAGAAGTCAGGAGAGTGTGGTATTTTTGAATGACAATCTTATTCATAGAATCATGGTCATCAAAGGTTACAAAAGCAAAGCCCCTCTTCTTTCCACTGCCTTGGTCAGTTATAATTTCAACCACTTTGATTTTTCTGTATTGTTAAGGGTGGACTCGGGACCTGAGATTGCATCTTTCTCCTTCTCTTTGTCATTTTGTATGAACTCTGCACTTTGGTGAAGTTACGCTATTAGCACCTATCGAAATTTGGGTCTAGATCCATCAGTGTTGATCCTTTCCAGGGGTGCCTGGCTGGGTCTGGCTGCTTTGCTCAGCTTCTTCCTGCTGCAACTGGGTGCAGGCCCAGATGGTCAGCATGGGTGGGCAGGGTTGGAGTTCTGGTGGTTGGCGCTGGAGCACACACGGGGGCAGAGGGCCTGCCTGGGCGCAGGCTTGGGTCGATCAGTGTGGGCGCATGGGGGCCAGGTTCCCTTTTCATATTGTTCAAAATAATCTCATAGGTGACATTCTTCAGTATCTTCTTTAATGCCACCAACAAATATCTCCTTCATTATTAAGTGGGAACCTGGTCTTTGAGAATCTTCTTGAGACAGCTCTCTTTGGTTCCACAACTCTTCCATCCACTTCATGTGGCCTTACATTCCTGGCTATATCCACCTCCTCCACAGTGGCGTCACAAACCCAAAGCCTCCAGGCTTGGTGTTTGAGTCTCTCATTACTGCACAGTCTGTGAGTGTTTCCTGTTGCTCAAAATGGCTCTTCAGACTCTCATCAGTTGTTTCAAAGCTCAGCCCTCTGGTGAAGAGCTTGTGTAGCTGTTCGGGCTCCTTGGGAGACTCTCACGTAGACATGACGACAGTGGGAAAAGAGACTGCCTCCATGGTGTCCTCCAGCAGAAAGGGATAAGCTGTTAAGTGTACATCTCTGCTATTGCTTCTGCAAGTGGATTTTTTATGTCATTTGTGCTGTCTCCTACTGCTTCATTGACACCTATTATTTTTATATTATTTTTCTTTGCATTGTCTTGTAGCCACTGAATTGTTATTTCCTGGTTCCTTGTTAAGTTTTTTTGGGACCGTAGTTCGAACTCACAACCTTGCACTTGCCAGGCAGGCACTTGTGCCACGGAACTATCTCCCCAGCTCCTCCTTGTTAGTTTTAAGAGATCTTTTATTTTACATTCACTAGCTGTAACACTGTCTTCGAGGTCTGAAAGTCCAGCTTCAGTTTCATTCAAGCAGTTTTGCCAGCTTTCAATGGAGTTCTTAATACCTTGGATATCTGTTTGAATCTGTTTCATGCATTCTAATTCTTTATCATTCATTCAGTGTTTCTATCATTTTTCTATCCTCTTCAGTAGAATTCCTTCATGATTGTTGTCATTTATTTTTGGAGCTGAGAGATTATTTCTGCTTTTATTTCTTTTATAGCCTGATGGACTTGTTTATTTTAGAGATTTCAGGTATGTGATTTCCAAGTTCATGTATGTCTTTGTCTCCTGGATTTGTTGAGGGTGGGCTACAAGATTGAGATTGCCTTGTGCTGCTGCATTTTGGAATTTCTGAAGCTCCTAGTAATCACAAGATAGAATCCTGCAGGCTGCCCAGAGTCTGCTGAAGTTCTTAAAAGGCTCCAAGAAAGCTCTGAGGCTGCTTGTGCTGGGCCCACAGATAGCAGCTCTTCTGTATCCCACAAGCCACTCAGAGTTCTCCTAAGTTCTTAAAAGTTTGGACTGGCACCAGCAGAAGCTCCATGCCTGTGCACTGAGGGCTAAGAAAGGTCAGAGCTTACCAGAGTCCTGCAGGCTTACCAAAGGCTGTCCAAGTTCTTAAATGGTGCCAGAAAAGCTCCGCACCTATGTACACTGTGCCCATAGACCACAGCTCTTCTGTGTCCTGCAAGACACTCAGAATCCTCCTAAGTCCTTAAAAATTTGGACCGGCACCAGAAGTTCAACACCTGCACCCTGGAGGCTAAGGAAGGTCAGAGCTTACTAGAGTCCCTCAGGCTGCCCAGAGTCCATCATAGTTCTTAAGTGGGGCCAAGAAAACTCCACGAAATCAGCTTTGTAATCACCAGTGTGAGAGTGGAGCCCAGAATAAACATCAGGGAAGAAGGAAAGGAGGTCACAGGCAGGAGCAGACCAGCTGCTGTCAGGCTCTCACAGGGCATGTATATTTAAAATAGCAAGGATGACCAATCTTTCCCAAGATCATTGTGTATGATGGTACCTATTTCCTTATGTTGTGTCATCAAACTTTTTGTCTTTACTAATCTGAATTGATGGAAAATGGCACGTAATTATAGTTTTAATTTATATTAAGAAAGGGTTGTTCTTAGTATGAAGAAAGCTATGCATTAGAGCACTATGTCCATATGTTCATCACTGTTTTTTCTTTTATTTTCTAAGACAAAGTCTCACTTCTTACCCAGGCTGGCCTTGAACTCAAGAGCTCCTGTCTCACCCTTCCCAGTGCTGTGATTACAAGCACAGACCACCACACCAGGCAAATTCATTTGGGTTTTTTTTCCCTGGGACATACATCTGAATTACATTTCTGAGTCTTCCTAGCAGTTGGTTGTGATGAAATAAAACAGATTTAATTTTATTTTCTATGTGAAAGTAATGACATATTGAGATTTATATAAAATATCTAGAGTTACTTATCCTAATAAATAAAAGCACTTTCTTCAGTTGTTTAGAACCAGGGCCATCTTTCAATTGCTTCCAAGCCCATTTTTCTATTCAGTTACTGATCTTTTTTATTTTTATTTTTATTTTTTATTTATTTATTTTTTTTCAGTTACTGATCTTTACCCCTTTTTACTTAGGTTTATTCATGGTGATTTCTAGGGGCCTCTTATGGGGACAATAGCCCTTGTGTTGTTCTTCCCAATTTATTTGTCTTTTACCATACAGAAAATTTTGATTTTTATTTAGCTGAATTTTCTAGTCTTTTCTTTTGTTTTGGCTTTGTATTATATGTAGACTTTTTTTTTTTTTAACTTTGAGATTTCTTTTCATTGTTTTACTATAAAAGTAATAAACTACTTGGAAAATTTAGTCAGTAGAGAAAGACAAACACTGAAACAAGCCAATTCTACTACCAACACAGTGTTATCTTTCTAGCTTATTTCTTATGCTCAATATCATGCCTTCTTTTCATTGTAACTTTCTTAGCTTAGTTTTCCTTTTATAATCTTTGGCAGATGGGCCACTCAATTTTTGTCATCTCATTTACATGTGAGAAAATCCTCTCCTCCCTCCACACTACACCACGTTTTCTTTTCTTTTTGAGACAGGGTCTCACTACACAGTTCAGCATACCCTTGAACTGACTTTGTAGTGCAGGCCGGTCTTGAACTCAAAGCAATCCTTTTGCCTCAGCCTTCCATGTGCTGGGATTATAGGTGTGTGTCACCATGCCTGGCCTGCATCAGGATTTCAAATTTAAGAAGCAACTGCCTATTGACTGCTCACAAAATCCCTCATAAGGAAAGGACTGTGGCACTGAAATGTGGCCTGCTCAGGTCTCTCAGGCAGCCAGTGGAAACTAATTCCAGAAGACTGAAATGTCAGCCACGCTCTTGTATTTATTTATTTAAAAAATTTTTTTTTCTTGTTTGAGAACATTTGTTTATTTATTTTTATGGCCAGCTCAGCCTGCCCTGAGGGCAGGGCTGGCACAGCATGTGGTGCCAGGGATCGAACCACGGTCCCTGCAGCCGCCCAAACTTTCCTAAGCAGGCGCTTTAAACCACTGAGCTATCCTGCCGGGCCCCAGCCACACTCTTGTGCTTGGCCACCACATGCAGAAATCCACCAAGACCAGAGTAACTATCTTTGGTGGTCAGTGAGGACACTGCAGAGAAAGGCACCCAAAAACCAAAGTTGCATTTCTTCAGGTTTCTCATGCTCTGTTCCTAAAATGGAGGCATGTACATAGGAGATAATTTCCCCTGACTAGCAGACATAAGAAGCTTGTAAGACTGCACCCAGTTGTCTTACCTGCTCCTTCTCCTTATATTATTCTGTTTCAATTTCCCACAGCTACAGAGCGCCCAGCAGTTCCTACACTATCTAGTCATTTGTACCAGTCACAACTCTGGCTATTGCTATTCACCTTCCCCTGGGCCAGCTTTCCTCCAGTAACCCTACCTGGAATCTCCTGCTCATCTTTCCACATTCAGCTGAGTGTCACACCTTCCAGAGACTCTTCCATCCAAGTTTGCATTAACTGCTCACATCTGGGTTCTCCACCACATAGTCAGGCAGCCTTGCATGGGCTCTCTGTCTGTTCCAGGTTCCATAGGCTTTGGGGCAGAAACTGTTTCTGAATTCACCTTTGTGATTTCACTGTTTGGTACATGCATAGCATCTGCCTTATAAATTCTTGGAAGAATCTCTGGAGGGTACAACACTTGGCTGAATGTGGAAAGATGAGCAGGAGATTCCAGGCACTGTTACTGGAGGAAAGATGACCTAGGGGAAGGCAGACAGCAAATTTTTTCTTTGCTTGAAGAAAAAAACAAAGATAGCCTTTTGACTTACCTTTGATTTTTTTGGCAGGGATTAGGATTACAAGGATCCTTTGAAATGCATGACCCAAACTCAAACTGACGGTCCTGGAGCCCCACACAGCGGGCAATGCAGACGCTGGGGTAAGTGCGTCCATTCTGTGCACACACAGGGACAAACTCATCTGCACAATTACAAGGCAGACCTGAAGGGAGGAAACACACTCAAAAATATGTGTACATATGCTTCTCCTCCCCTCACTGGGTCTTACAAAGGCAACCATTAACAGTCACGTATAGGTCGCACACTCTATTTTCTCTGAATGTATACCTCTTCAGTTCTAATAATACTTTTTTTTTTTTTTTTGGTGCTTTAAACAATTTATTTAACTGAAATGGACTTATACTTGTTTCTCAAGTGAGTTCTATTTATTTTGATACATCTTTTCCCCATAGTGATTTATATGATCTCCAAGCCAATGTAAATATTTTATAAGTATTTGAATATTTGGCTATATACCTATACAATACCTTAGCAATATCTTTCAGCAAGAAAAACACTGAAGAGTAAAGGCTAGACACAATTACTAGGTACAGTGAAAATCTGCTACAAATATTTCTGAGGTAAGAAGGCACCACACACCTGTTTAACTAAGAAAACGACCCTTGTTACACAGGATGATTTTATTTTTACATAGGACCTAGAACACTTAAGCTTCCAATTAGGGGCTGAATGGCAGAGCAACATCCTGTTTATGCCATGAATTCAAAGAGAATAGGTTGTAACAACTCAGGTTCCTTCCCATTGGTACTCACAAAGTGCACTTCTCTGGGAGGGGCAGGCTGGCATTTCAGTTGAACCCAGTACTAATAAAACTTTTCGAAAAAGGAAAATCAAGTATTGATCACCTTAGAGCTGTAAATTAATGGAAAAAAACTTGCATATGTGAACAAACAGCAAGGCTCTTGAAAGCTATTTGGAAGATGGCTTTAATTGTGCTATTTGCTGCCAGCTAAACTGAGGGCCTCTAGAGTTTGATCCTAGGTACAGATTCCTATAGGTAGGAAAAGTAAAGCAAGTTTCTCCCAGTGCATAAAATCTAAAATTTAGAGGTATGAAGTCTGGAAAGGGGATTTTTTCTTTTTTTCTTGAGGCAGGGTTTTGTGTTCCCAAGCTGACCTCAAACATGAGATCTTTGTCACAGCCTTCCAAGTAGCTGGGATTATAGGCATGCCAAAATGCCTGGCTTTGGCATCAGGGATGCCTTTTCTCTTTTTTTTTTTTTTTTTTTTTTTTTTTTTTTTTTTGTCTTTTTGAGACAGGGTTTCGCTATACAGTTCAGGCAGGCCTTGAGCTCACTTTGTAGCCCAGGCTGGTCTCGGACTCACAACAATCCTCCTGCCTCAGCCTCCCAAGTGGTGGTATTACAGGCACGAGCCACCACGCCTGGCTCAGGCATTTCTTGAATGTTAAATACCAAAATAAGACAACACAAGGGTTTTAAGTTCCCTATATAAGTTCCTTCCACTCTCCTTAGTAAAAGAGAACAAGAAGGTAATTTGAGAAATTACTATCATTTTTCTTTTCTTATTGCAGGTCTGGGAGTTGAACCAAGGGCCTTATATGTATTAGGCAAGTGCTCTACCATTAGACATGACCCCAGCCCAAATTATTGCAATTCTATGTTTTGCACTTTTATGGCCAGATGGATGTACTGGGGCTGCAAGACAGAAGCAGGAAGGTCGAAAGTGTGAGCCTGACCTGGACAACTTGGTGACTCAGTGAGACCTTGTCACAAAAACGGAGCAGGAGAGGGGAAGGGCTGGAGATACTGTTCGATGTGAAGGCTGTGAGTCAAATCTCTAGCACCACCACCACCACCACCAAAAAAACAAAAACAAAACAAAACAAAACAAAACAAAAAAAGGAAAGAAAAGTTTTATGTCTGTCTCTTTCAGAGACATATTTGGAATGGAATGGGACAGAGTCACACATGTGGTGCAGCTAGGGACCAGTAGAATCTCCTTCAGAGTCTGCCAGTTAAGTAGTCATTGATTTAATTTAGCCCAAGACCGTAAAGGCCACATAACAGGGAATGAAGCCTTATTGTCTATAAAGCTCATCTTCCCAAAGCATCTAGATATTAAAAATAAATAAATCCCAGAACCACAAGCCACTCCAGCCCTGCTCCTGGAAGCAGGGCATGATGGTGGCCCACACCTATAATCCCAGTGCTGTGGAGGCTGAAAATAGGAAGATCACTACAAGTCTGAGCTGCACAGTAAAATCCTGTACCAAATACATAAAAATAAATAAACAGATAAATAAATAACATTTTTTTGGTAAATCTTTGGCTCACCTTCATCCCTGCATCTTGTTTTTTCTAACAGAATTGAATTGTCCTCATCAGAACAAGGAATACAAAAGATAAAAAGATGATGATGGTGGTGGTGATAATAAACCAGTGAAGGCTGGTCCTCACTGGGTAAAGAGAGAATAGGTAGGGTTGGTCCTGTTTCTACTTCCAAATCAGTCTGTTTTTTTTTTGTTTTTTGTTTTTTTTTTGCGGTACCAGGAACTGAACTCAGGACCTTGCACTTGCCAGGCAGGCATTTATTCTACTGAGCTATCTCCCTGCTCCCCCAGTCAGCTGTTAATGTCTCATTTTTGGTTTGCTTGTTACTTCCAAAAGGATGGAAGTAGATTCTGTTTATGTCCTTCTCTCCTACTCTTCATGTGTACTACTAGCTATAAGGAAAGATTTAAGTTGCCAATGCAAAAGCAAGAGATGTGGGACTAGGTAGCTACCTAGAGCTTCTTTACCTGATGAACCAAAGGTATTTTAAATTTGGAAAAAAGCAAATACCAAGAGATAGCAGTCAAATAGGCTGCTGTTGCTGGCAACTGCTGCTTTGCAGGAAGAAACATCTCATCTCACAGGTTTTACACCTGTTGGGGCTAGAATGAGCACAACACCAGTGCTCAGCATGGTAAAGTCAAGAAAGTAATATTACAGATGTTCATGTCTTTGGAAGCCTATGTGAACCAGGAAACTAAGGTAAATTGATAAAGACTGGTAAGAACAAACTTAGAGAATACATGGACACTGTAGACTATAACAGTAGGGGCAAGTGGTATTTACCAGCTGGGAAAGTTTCATTCAACTGAAACCATGCCATTCAGTGGCTCTGTTCTTTTTGACTCATGGAATCCCAGACTACTCATGCTGAAAGCACCCTAAGAAACCACTTAGCTACTGTCTTTAATTCCTACAGGAAGAAACTGAAATTCAGACAGGGAAAGAATCCTGAGCTCCAATTCTATATTGATCTTACTATGTAAATCTGTAGTTAAAGCAAGACCAGAGGAGCTGCCTTGAACAAAAACTGATGGTCAGGGTTTTGTTGCTCCCCCGCCACAGCAGGCCCCCAGTGATAGCCTCTGGGTGTCCATGTTCACCTGTGAAGGTCCGACGATCATCTTCTGAACTGTGTTCACTGAGGCAGAGGCGGGTAGAACACACCAAATTGCCAGCAAAACAAGAACAGACATTGCAGTCAATATTAAAGAATGTTCCATGACCTCAGAAAAAGAGGAAGAAAATAGCAATATATATTATGTGCTAAAAAATAAAGTATAAACTAAAAATTTGATAGTTTAAAAAGTTTTATTTATTTATTTGGCTTTTGAGACAAGGTCTCACTATGTAGTCCAGGCTGGCCTTGAACTTGGCAATGAACCACCTCAGTCTCTTTCATTGTTATTATAATAATAATAGAATTACAGGCGTAGGACACTACACCCAGCTCAAAGTTTGTTTTTAAAGAATTATTTATTTTATTATTTTTTTTTTTTTCTTGTTTCAGAACCTTTGTTTATTCACTCATTTTCATGGCCGGCTCAGCCCTCCCCAAGGGCAGGGCTGGCGCAGCATGTGGTGCCGGGGATCGAACCACGGTCCCTGAAGCCACCCAAGGTTTCCCAAGCAGGCGCTTTAGACCACTGAGCCATCCTGCCAGGCCCCCAGCTCAAAGTTTTAAAATGGCATATATAGGCAATACTAGGGATTGAACCCAGGACCTTTTGTACTAAGCTACATCCCAAGCATCATTGTCATCATCATCATACTGTTATATAATTATTATTATTATTTTGCAATGGAGTCTTGCTAAGTCATTAAGTTGAGCTCAGACTTACGCAATCCTCAAAACTTCAGCAATATGCAATCTCACACAGCTTAAAGTGAGAACTTTTTAAAGATGACTTCTGAATATACATGGTGAGGAGTTAAATCTGAGATATTTGTATCTTTGTGGTCACCTCCCACCACATTCTTCCAAGACCATAATATGCAAATCATAGCACGCTACTGTGTATTCTCTAAGATTTTTTTTTTTTTTTTGTCTTTTTGAGACAGGGTCTCACTATGCAGTTCAGACTGGCCTTGAGCTCACTTTTGTAACCCAGGCTGGTCTCGAACTCGCACTGATCCTCCTGCCTCAGCCTCCCAAGTGCTGGGATTACAGGCGTGCACCACCACACCCAACTTAAGAATGCTTTTTGCTTGCTCCACTACCTCAAATGTTCCTTTCCTCCTCTGAACCTTTGCTCCCAATGGCATCTTAGGGTTAAAAACCCTCCTGATGCCCTGGCAGAAATAACTAGCTCTCACAGTGTACTGTAACTTTTTAATTTTTTAAACACAGGGTATACAGGGTCTCATTCTCAGAGAGACTCACTACCAGCTCAGACTCATGGTGATTCTCATGTTTTCAGCTTCCCAAGGGCTGGGATTACAAGTGTGTGCCACCACACCCAGTCTCATTCGTCCTCTCAGTGTGCCAGTCGCTGCAGCTGCCTAAGCAGGTGCTTTAGTCCCCTGAGCTACCTGGCTGGCCCTATACTTAACTTTTTATGGCTTAAATTCTCTCTCATTGACCATATAAAATAAAGTACAATCTTACCCTCTTAGCTTCAGCTCAGTAAGACGCTAGTGTGCTCTTTGTACAGAATAGGCATATAGTCAATAGATGTTGTATGAAGAATAAACTTGTCCATCTTCAGATTTTTCTGGACAAGAAGCATAACTTCTTTTGTTTCACTTTATTTTGAGACAGGGTCTTACTATGTAGGCTAGACTGTCCTCGAACTAATGATGATCCTTGTTATGCTTTGTGTATAGGTGTTCCCGGTTATTGTGGGAACGGGTGCTGCACCTCCCCTGAGGCAAGTGGCTTGCATTTCTTTTTTTTTTTTTTTTTTTTGGTGGGACCGGGGTTCAAACTCACAACCTTGCACTTGCCAGGCAGGCACTTGTGCCACGGAGCTATCTCCCCAGTCCCTTGACTTGCATTTCAATGTAAGAAAAGAAGAGAAGTTAGCTGCTTGAGCTGCTACTACTCTCCCTCTTGGTGCTTGCTCTTTTCTGCTGCCATGAAAGGTTGCCCTGTGCCACTCTGCCTTGGAGCTAGCTGAATATGGACTGAAACCTACAGCAACAGTGAGCTAAATAAACCTTTTCTTCCCTAATTTGAGTGTTGGTTATTTGTTCCAGTGATGAGAAAAGAGTAACTAAGCAGTCCTCCTCCCTTAGCCTTCCAAGTGCTGGGACTACAGTCATTTGCCACCAAATCTGACTCTTCCTATTTTAGATAAGTAGACTATAGGCTAAGAAACAAATACATGACTTGCCCTAGAACAGAAAAATTTCAAGCTCTTTTTAGCTAAGAGCACATTTACTTTCAATGAGAGAAAACCTAAAGTAGCAAATATATATATGTATATACATATATATATGTGTATGTACATATACATACATATATATTAAACCTAAAGTATAAAAAGTTATTATGAAGATAGGCATAGAAGTGGGAAAACGAAATAAACAAAATGTACAGGTAGGGTGGAAGTGAATCTTTTTAAAATTTATTTATTTATTTACTTATTTATTTTCTTGTTTCAGAACTTTTGTTTGTTTATTTATTTTTATGGCTGGCTCAGCCAGCCCTGAGGGCAGGGCTGGCGCAGCATGTGGTGCCGGGGATCGAACAGCGGTCCCTGCAGCCACCTAAGCTTTCCTAAGCAGGCGCTTTAGACCACTGAGCCATCCTGCTGGGCCCCATGGAAGTGAATCTTCAAAAGTGGTATTTTTGCCAGATATAGTGGTGAATATCTATAATCCTAGTACTCAAGAGGCTGAGACAGGAGGGGCCAGAATTCTGGCCACCCTCATTTATACAGAGACCTTATCTCAAAAGCAAGCAAAACAAAACTAAATGAAATAATCAAAACAAAATAGCTGGGCTTGGTACACCAGGCCTGTAATCATCCCAGTATGTAGGAGGTTGAGGCAGGAGGATTACTTTGAGTTCAAGGCCAGCCTGGGTTATAGGGTGAGCTCAAGAATAGCACAAACTACATAGTGAGACCCTGGCACAAAGAAACCAAACCAAACTAAACGACGACAACAAAAACCCCAAAGTGGTATTCCTTTTTTCAAAATTTTTGAAATTATGTATTAACATGAACAATTGTTAGGGCTGTAAGTAAAAAATGGTTAAGGAATCTGAGAAAACTTGTTAGGAAAGATGGACAAACGGTAGTTTTTTTTTTTTCTTTTAGTACTGGGGCCTGAACCCAGAGATTTGCCCATACTAGGTAAGTACTCTACCACTGTCCTACATCCCAAGCTATTTTTTGATTTTTACTTTGAGTCAAGGCTCACCCAGGCTGGCTCTGAATTTGCCATCTTCCTGCTGGTGCCTCTTGAGTAGCAAGGATTACAGATGTATACCATTTTCAACAAGGTCAAGATTACTAATCTCATATTGAAACAGAAAAGTGTACTTCAAGACTTACTTTTTCTTTTTCCTCCAACAATACAAGACTTTTGGAGGTCTATACAATGCATCTCCATACAGTTTTCTAATAGTCCACTTTGTCCACATGAGCAGATTTTATAACAACCAACTTCTCCAGCAGATGATGGCACTTGGATTAGTGTCCCTTGACGGACAATGAAATCAGAAGCTTCTCCTAATTTGCAACCTGTATCAAAAAAAAAAAAGCTGATAATATTGTTCCATGACATTAGATATACTTAAGAAAATTGTTATGCATCTATTAAAAGATATGTAGGTAAGCTTAAATATCATACTCTTTCATTTATATGAGAAAAACAAAATATAAACAAAGAACCAAATGAAAGATAGATAATAGGAAGTAAGGGGATCTTTCACAAATGGGAAGGGGATTAAGAGGTGATGGGGAACAGGGGAAAGATGAAAAAAGATATATTTGCATACATGCTCCAACTCACAAATATGTACTAATAAAAACTCAAAATTTTATATATATACACATATGGTTTACAAGTCAGTGGAAGCGCACATGTATGAGGCCCTGGGGTTTAATCCCCAGCACTGCAAAAACACAAAACAAAAACCAATTCCCTTGTAATCACATGCATGCCAAAGATAATTCCTATAAACACCAGTTCCACTTATCCATATTTGTCTCACATCTTGTGATAGGGTATATCTAGATGTCACTGTAAAGCCTCATGTACTCAAAGGTGGGGCTCCTGGGAGGTGACTGGAGACTGGGATGTGATACCTATCAGTAGATTAGTTACTGATGAATTTGTACCTGACTTGTCAGAAAGTAGGATCTGGTCACAAGAGGCAGGTGACCATGAGCAAGAGCTAAAAGTGTTTATGTCTTCCTGTTCCTCTTTTCTCTCTCTGTTTCCCACTGTCATGCTGTTCTGCTATCTGTAACCCTAACTTGGAACCAGCTGACTATAGACCGAAACATCTATAAACTGTGAGTGAAAATAAATCTTTCCTTTTTTAAATTGTGGGTATTGTATCTGAGGGACAAGAAAGTAACTAAGACACTCTCACACCCACCTTGAATGCAAGAATATGGACGGCAGGGCTCTCCAGACGGACATCCTTTCCGGTTCACTTCACAGAGTTCACTGGCTGGACAAGGATTTGGATTACAGGGATGAGTCACTTCTTCCACAATGTTACCTAGAGTACTAGGCTCTGGGAAAAACAAAAACCAAAAACCAAAAACAGATCAGTTTAACCAACGTGAAAGAGTAGTAAATATCTATCTATAAATTACCTAAATTAATTATAGCTGCAGTAAATGAAGAGCTCAAGGGCATAAAAAGAGGCCCAATTCTAGTAAACTGGCTGTAGGAACCTGCAGGTTAGGGCAAAGAAGCCAAAAAAACAAACAAACAACAAAAAACAAAACAAAACAAAACACCAGGAAAGATGCTGGGCTTCCAGTTAAGTCCTCGGCTGTGGCAGAAGGGATGGAGGAAGCTGAAAGAGACGGTATCCCAGGCACTGTTTACAAAGGCAAGTGGAAAAATAAGGAACAGATTCTCATCTTTTCTTCAAGAGAAATAAATTTCAGAACAAGACATTTAATGCAGGACTTGAGAACCTTGATGCCTCATTCTAAAGCAGATACTAAAATGGATCATAAAGATAAATTATTTGTGCTTAATGAGGTCTGTGAAATGAAAAACTGCAATAAATGCATCTATTTCAAAGCTAAGAAAAAACAAGATCTTTATATGACATGGCTTTCAAATTCACCTCATGGGCCCTCTGCCAAATTTCTTGTTCAAAATGTTCACATCCTACCTGAATTAAAGATGACTGGAAACTGTCTGAAAGGTTCTTGGCCACTTTTGTCTTTTGATGCTGCTTTTGATGCACTGTCACATTATACTTTGCTAAAAGAACTCTTAATTCAGATTTTTAGTACACCACAGTATCATCCCAAAAGCCAGCCATTTGCAGACCATGCATTTACTTTCACCATTTTGGATAACAGGATATGGTTTCGGAACTTCAAGATCATAGATGAAGATGCTCAACTTATAGAAATAGGACCTCATTTTGTCTTAAATCTGATAAAGATTTTTCAGGGAGGTTTTGTCTTTTTTTTTTTTTTTAGGGTCTCACTGCTGACTCATAGTGATCCTCCTGTTTGTACCTCCCAAGTGCTGGGATTACAGACATATGCCACCAAGCCCAGACTCCATCTATGGCTCAACGCGCTCTAGAGCAGGGCCGGCGCGGCAGGTGGGGCCAGGAACCAAACCCTGGCCCCTGCGCTTCTCTAAGCAAGCGCTAAATCCACTGAGCTATACCGCTGGCCCCTCAGGGAGGTTTTGGAGGACCAACTTTGTACAAATATCCTCACTACCAATCACCAAACATGCATCAGTGGATCATAAGATCCATCCCACCTGCACAATACAGAGAGAAGCAGCAAGGAAAAGATGTGCAGAAACTGAAAGAGCCAAAGACTGTTCTTCCACATGGTCCTTCTGAAGATGTTTTTGTTATATCAGCTGAGGAAAAACTAGTAGAAATCCAGTGGGTAAAACCAGAGCCAAAAGTTGATTTAAAAGCAAGGAAAAAAAAAGGATTTACAAAAGGCAAAGAAAATTGAAACAGAAAATGAACAGTAGAAGTGAAAATAAATAAGTAGAGAGCTGTTTTCCAATCAGTGTATATTTATTCCCTATTTGGTATGTAAATGCATCTAGTATGTCTAACTAGTGTGCCATTTAAATGAAAAAGTACCTTTTTATCTTTTTCTAAATAAAGCACTGTATCACCAATTCTAGTAAGCTACTAAAACATTTAGAGTTTCTCATAATTCGTGAATTTAGTAAAAATACATGCATTCATTTATTTATTTCCTATCTACAACATGTGAGGCAAGATTCTAGGCACTAAAGATATGTTGATGAACAAAACAGACAAGCCTCTAATGTAAGCATTTATATCTAGTGAAGAAATAGACAATACACTGTGTATACATAAATGAAAAAGGAATAATTTTCCACTATTGGAGGGAGTGCAAATTGGTGCAACCACTATGGAAATCAGTGTGGAGACTCCTCAAAAAACTAGGATTAGAGGTCCCTTTTGACACAACCATACCCGTCCTGAATATTTTTCCAGAAAAATTGAAAACATCATACCACAGTAATACATGTGCACCCATGATTACAGCAGTTAACACAGGTAAATCTTGGAAACAGTCCAAATGTCCATCAACTGAGGAATGCATAAAAAAAGATGTGGCATTTTTATATAGTGGAGTATTATTGAGCTATAAAAGATAAACTTGAGGCTTTTATAGGTAAATGAATGCAACTAGAGGCCATACTCATAAGTAAAATAAATTAGACCTGCAAGTATAAACATTGCATTGTCTTCCTAATGTAAGAACCTAAAAGAGTAAATAAAATCTGAAAGGTACAATATATACAGTGAAAGGGAAAGAAACTGTTCAAAGGGAAGGAACAACTGGGATGACAGAAAGGAAAAAAAAAAAAAAAAAGAAAGGAAAAGAGATACAAATATATCTACATACTATTTGTGTGTGTGTGTGGTGGGGGGGGACCTGGGGATTGAACTCAGATCCTTGAGCTTGCCAGGCAAGCGTTTATTCTACTAAGCTATATCCCTAGCCCCACAAATATATCTATATACACAGGATAGCTTAAGTAATTGTACTGTTGATTTCTGTGGGTCTATTAGAAGGAGCAGTTAATACCTAATTTTTTCTCTCCTTTTTAATTTTTTATAATTTTTGATCAATTTTGCATGCTTACATCTGATAATCTGAAAAACTAATTTGAAGAAAACAATATGCAATTTAACAACCACTGTTGAATTTCTATCATTTTGTTCATTGACATTCTGTATCCTTTTTAATGTTGTTGTTGTTTAATGTATTTGGTTGTTACAGGGTCTCATTATACAACTCGGACTCATGGTGATCTTTCTGCTTTCAGTCTCCTCAGCACTGGGATTACAGGCATGCGCCACCATGCCCAGACTCTGGCTGGCTCAGTCCACCCTGGGGGCAGGGCTGGCACAGCAGGTGGTGCTAGGGATTGAAGAGTGATCCCTGCACTTACCTAAGCTTGCCTAAGCAGGTGCTTTAGTTCGCTGAGCTATCTTGCTGGCCCTACTGTTTTATTTGTTTATTTACTTATTACTATTTTTTTGTTCTCTTAAAAAAATAGATGTGAAAAAACCCAAATAAATAAATGAAATGAAGATAACTATCAGTAGTGTTCCAGGATGGAAAGTGATAGGCATATTTTGGAGATGGTGATATATAGTTGTTTATATCTAAAAGGAATAATTTAGTATGTTTCATTATAAATGATAATTTGTTATGGTAATATCATAATGCCACGATTACATTTAACTTCTGAAATTATGACTAAGTCAGAATCTCACTTAAAATAAAGTATGTGTGGTATTTAAACTGTACTGAAGTAAAGTAAAATTCTTCAATTTTCCTTTTGTTGAAAGTTTCCTTCTATAATTTTTTTTAAATGTATGTGGGATAAGGTCTCATCCTACAACTTGGACTTATAGTGATCCTCCTATTTTCAGCCTCCCCTGAGTTGGGATTACAGGGTGCATCATCATGCCCAGTCTCTGTGGTCAGCTCAGCAAGCCTGGCAGTGGAGCCAGAGGGGTATATGGTACAGGGGACTGAACAACAGTCCCTGCATTTGCCTAAGCAGGCACTTAATCTGCTGAGCTTTCTCGCTGGCCCAAAACTTTCTTTCTAATACATAATAAAAATAAATAAACCAAGACTGGTGAGTTAAAAAAAGAATGGTGAGTTAATTTAAAATAAAGTTTTCTTTTATACATATATTTGACTGCTATAATAAAGTCTATGATTATGAATATATTAATTTTGCTTATTTAATTTTAGGCCACACTGAGACTCTAGCAAAGACAGAAGGGCGCTTGAAGTTATCTAATCCAGCCCATTCAATTCACACATAGGAAAAGAAACTCAAAGAAATGATCTGCTCAAATTCACAGAGGTCTAAATTCTAGTCTAATCCTCTCCTTTTTTGGTTACAAGGTTAAGAGACATAGTTGTTGGTTTTAAGAAAAGGGACAGATAACACCAGCTACAAATTCAGCATCCACTTGTCTCTTCCTGTTTACTGTCAGATTCTCAATTTTTTTTAGGGTGGCAGTGGACCTACACCTAAAGATAACACTTTCCAGTTTTCCACATAACCAGGAGTGGTCAATGAGATTAAGCAGAAATTGTTCACTTTGCTCCTTTCCTTTTGCATCTGCAACTATAATATGGCAGACAGAACTCTAGTAACCTCATTGTGTTAGTAAGAATCCTTCTAAGTAAGGAAGTGGAGAAAGAAAAAAGGAGCCTGGATTCCTCAAGCTGGAGCCACCATAACAGCCCTGAACTATTTCTTTTAGTTTCATCTGTGTTTCTGTAATTTGCAGTTGAATTTCGTCCTGACACAGAAAAAGAAAACAAGTACCATAGGAACTGACTTTATCAGCTTCCTTTCCAGCAAGCTCACAGTCTGGCAGTCTAAACATCTCCCTTAACTACTGAGTATGTGGTTTTAGTTCTATGTGTTATACCCTGGCCTCCATTAGGTCATCATATTGCTGCTGAGAAACTCAACTCCCAAATCCCTCAATGAGATGCCAACTTACTCTGTAGCTCTTGGAAGGTGTATGTGGTAGAGAAGCTGAAGAAATGGCATAAATTGCATTTTCTTGTACTAACCCAGACAGTCACTCTTTACTGTCTTTGGGTAGGTAAGTGCAAACCAAGCCTGGCTCAGGTACCCTGATATCCTGATGACAAAAAGTTGAATATTCCCTGGGGGGAATTCCAGTTTCTGGTCACCTCATGGCAAGGAGACAGCATGATATATGGGAATGCTGGCCCCTGATTCACTGTGTGGCCTTCCTGATCGTTAACAGTTTACACCTCCTCAGACTATCACTTCTGCTTACAAATTTTAGGATGATAATATTTTCTCAGGTGAAAAAGGGCAAATAAGTAGGAGTCTGTGACTGATTCTGGGTGTGGTGGTACACATCTGTATTCCAGCAGTTCAGGAGCCTGAGGCAGAGTCCAGCCTGGGCATTTTAGTGATTTAACAAGACCTTGTCTCAAGATAAAATTAAAAAGAAAGGCTAGGATGTAGCTCAGTGCAAAGGCCTTGGGTTCAACCTCCAGTACCAAAAAGACAAAACAAAACAGTGAGCAAAACAGTTTCACTGAACCACATGTTCTCAACAGACAGACAGCCAGGACAGAGCTTATGAGATAAGTATTTGAAGTTTAAAATCAAACAGACAAAAGCAGTACTTACTGAGGTATGTATCTAAGGGTATACAATTCTCCAGGTCATCTGTAGGTGACAGAAGTTCACAAATACTTTCAGCTGTGTGTTCTTCGGGAAATTTGTTCTGGTCTCCACATTTCTCAAGAATCTCTACACAATCTGATCTTAATAAAAATGTACACAGGTTTAAGGTTCAATTAACCAACCCATGTTGTTTAGTTAAAATCATTTCTGTGTTTAAAGCTTTGCAAAAAGTGAGTTTCTTCCTTGACCTCACCTTTCTTTTTTAAAGCAGGGTTTTGCTTCATAGCTCAGGCCAGCCTTGAACTTGTGACAATTCTCCTGCTTTAGCCTCCTGAGTACTGGGATTTATCGTCATGCACTACTGTGGCTGGCTAGAAAGTATTCTCATAAGTTAGTTATGTTTTGCAATTGGTTAGGTCTAAGTGTGATAAAAGAGAGAAGGACTCACAATGAACCTCACCTAATAGGAAATTCAAAGTAGCCCATGCTTTTTCTTATCTGAAGTCACAGGCCTTGCTTGAATCTTATACTTACACTTACAGTTTCTACCATCAGTGTGGTTTTTCACCATCTTTAAAAGGAAATTAGGGGGCTGGGGAGTTAGCTCCATGGCACAAGTGCCTGCCTGGCAAGTGCAAGGTCGTGAGTTCGAACCCCAGTCCCGCAAAAAAAAAAAAAAAAAAAAAAAAGGAAATTAGATTAGTCTGACTTGAACTTTGCAAAATCATATACCCTTACTTTCAAAACTGACTCTCACAGAAACAAAGTTCTTTTTTTTTTTTTTTCTTGTTTCTACGACTTTTTAATCCATTTTTTGTCTCTCAAATAAGGCTGAGGTATAGTACACTGGCAAAAATAAGAGGCAAACAAGAATAGTGCCAAAGTAACAGATACCCAAAAACCAAATACCATGTTTTTAAAAAAAAAATTATATAGTAACCATTTATCAGATTAGAGCAGCAGGAGAAAGTTACTTCTAAATCATAATCATTTTAGTGGTCTTTGTCAGCTTTGCCACATTAACTTCACAACATCATTCTTCATTTATAAAATTCATGTCAAAAAAGGAAAGGGGCTGGGGAAAGTCAGTTAGCTCATTTCAATAAATTACATCTCCAGTTCTCATATACATGCCTGTCAGCACAAAATTGAGAAATACCTAAGACTAGATTTTGTTTTAAGTTATGAAGCAAATTAAAGTGGAAAAATACAAGAAAATAGAACCAATGGGGTTGAAAAAGCCCCTCACTGAAAATCTGTATTTAAAAAAAATAAAATTAATAAAAATAAAAATAGAAACAAAACTCTTCTAGTACAAACTAGCCTGAGTGGTTTGATGGATAGAGTGATTGGGTCAACTGTCACTGTACTTCTATAAATGGATTTTCTTCATTCATGTTAAAGTGGCACATGAATGTAAGCTATTAAGGACAGGTACTATATATTCATAGGACCCAAATAGTTATTGTATATCCTATAAATAAAAATATTTTACTTTGATAACTGACTGAATATGTGGGGACTCCATGTAAGCAACCACATGGTTGTTTGCTGAATAGTCCTGTGCAAATATAAAAAAAATTTTTTTTGCTATAAGGCTTTGACCCTACAGTTTTCACAGCAACATAACTACCATCCAGCATGTACCATATTTTGCAAGCCTTCAAGTTCAACAATCCAAATTGTCAATTCATATTATGTCCAAATGCAGCATCCTTGAGAAGTATAGTAGGTCAGTTAATCATCCAGGGGCATACAGACATCTCCTGATTCATCCCATCGAGGTGGGTCATTCTGATCTTCTCCATCATCAACCAGCTCTTCAGCAGCTTCTCGTACTTCATTCTCCTCATATTCTTCATCCCGAGGGAATTCCGCATCCTGTCCCTGATCTACACCTTCTTGCCCTCCTGGTTGTGATTTATCTGTACAGTCTACACAAACACCATAGCGTCGAGATCCATGTCTTATTCCAACACTGGCTGCTAACATGAAGATCTTACACACCATATATTTGTATTTTTTATCCTTTGTATGCACCAAGGAATGTGTTTTTACATGTTCTCTTCGAGTAAGCAGCTTCCCACAAATATCACAGCTAAATGATCTCACTCCCATATGAATGAGCAAGTGCCTTTTTAGTGTTCTTCTGTATTTGGCTACATAGTTACAATGAGGGCATTTTAACTTGTTCACCATGATTAGAGATGATTCACCATTTTCTCAAGTTTCTTGTTTTGGCCAAGATTCTGGCAATAATCCATACTTGAAATCATTTGAAGCACCTGGTAGCAACCCATACTTGAAATCACTTGAAGTACCTGGTAGTAATCCATACTTGAAATCACTTGACAAGCCAGATATCAAACTATATTTGAAATCATGTGAAGTACCTGGTTCCTGCTTGATGTTTAGAGTCTTATTCTCCTCTGGATGGGCAACAGGTGGCTGTATCACTGAGGAGTCTTCTAAATTTTTTCATTATTAGGTGGTGTATTATAAACAAATCTCTTTGTAGGTTGGTTTTTCCTCCTTGTTTTCCCAGTCTCTTGAATTCCCTGGGAACCTATATTATTCCAAATAAATACTTTTGCTTGACCTGGAGACTCATTTTCAGCCAATTCAGGAGAACCATGCTGGGTCCAATTATTCTCACTCACTTGGAAGGTATTCATTTGGCCCTCGTTGACATTAGAATCATCATTTTCCATTTTTATATTACTTGCCAAATTGGTGAGATTGTGTGTTGCCCAAAAGCTGGCAATTTTTTGATCCCGTGATGATTGATTTTCTATTATTGTAGTCCATAACTACAGACTCAGGAGCTTCTGATTTCATGCTTATATTTAAGGCATCTCTAATGAAATTTCGGCAAGTATTAACAACTTCACTCATCTGAAGGTAGCTGGCCACTGTCATCACTTCAATGGCATTTTGGCTAGTGAGCACCAGGTTACCAGAATACAAGAAGTCCAAGATAACTGAAAAACCTTGAACTAAAGCAATATCTAAATGGGTAGTATTATTTTGGTTAGGGCTGTCTTTGTTTGAGACGCAACATAAAGTCTTAAAGAAACGGCTGCCTGCAACCAGGATGTTCTTGTGGGCTTTAAAGATTTTCCCATTCACCACAATGCTGACATCACAAAGAATATCTTTCTCTGTTCATCTAGTTGTCGAAGAAGTTGATAGCAATAAGAGTTCTCATTTGGCCTGCTATTAAAGTCACAGTTCCCCTCCTCGGGTGGTATTTCTAATTCCTGGGCGTTGGCTTCGTGGAGTTTATGCTCAGGAGAGACGTGGTGCCTCAGGAGCAGTGTTTTCTTGTAGGTGCGGGTCCCTCGCGAAAGATCATCGTGTCCCACCTGGGTAAGGTCCACGTTCCCCCCATCCTCAGGGGTCTTTTGGCACCAGCCGCAAAACATAAGGCTAGTATCATCGGAATAGCGCAGCCAGGGGAAGTCCTTGAGCCAGGAGGTCTGGAAGGAGCACTGGAGCTTCTGCATTAGGGTCTTGGGCCGGGCGAGCGCCAGGAGCTGCGCAGGCTCCCCTTCGCCAGCTCCTGCTCCGCCACCCTCTCCTTCGTCCCCGCCATCGCCGCAAGGCCGCCTGCTGTGGCCGCAGCTGCCGCCTTCCGCCCCGCTGCCGTCGCCCGGGTTCGCCCCCTCCTCTTCGTCCTCCGTATTGTCGCTCTGGGACGCGCCACCGGCAGCAACTCCTTGGTCTCCAGGGAGTCCGGCTCCAGATCTACAGGGGCCGGCCCTCGCCCATTGAAATGCCTCAGGGGCCACGCCGAGGTCTCGGGCCGGCCGCGGCTGCTGCCATTGTTGCCGAGACCCCCACCACCGCCTCCTCGGAAGGCCAGAAGCAAAGTTCAAAGTCACACAATCTGTGACATATATTTTGCAATTTTCATCTCTCATGTTTTACAATTAAAGCTAGCTAAATTTTATTTTTATTTTCAACTTTACATTAATATTCTTAATTCATATATCATTTAAAATTTTGTTCAGGTGTTGGAACAGGTTAAAAAAAAAACATAGATTTGTATACATCAAGATGTTTGATATGAAAAGTGAAAACTAACAAGCCAGAAGTTTCAGTTTGTAATATGTGTTGTAAGTTTATCATAACTTGGTACTTTGTTTAGTTTAATTTTTCTATGCATCTTATCGCCCAACATGAAATATAAATGAATAAAATACCTCATTCTTTCCAAAAGAAAAATAAAATGAACCTTATACTTGTTTGCTTTCTTTCCTTTTTGCTTTTTTCTTTTTAAATTATCTTTTTAGTTTTTTAAATTTTTAAATAATTTTTATTTTTAAATTTTATTTATTTAATTTTTTTCAAGAAACATATTCATATACTTAGAACTCTGAAAGAAGAAAGAGGTAGACAATAAATAAATATTTATTTATTTTATGTATTATAGTACTTTATTTTATAATTCTTTTTTAAAAATTTCTTCTTTTGAGTTCTTAAACTAGGGAAACTATACAATATTTACATATATAGGTCTGGTTTATTTTACAAATGAGTATAGATTCTAGATGCATCCACTTATATAAGAAGTCTCCTGCTTTATCATTCTTTTATTTTTGTTGAATTTTTATCATTTTTTAACAGCATATAAAGTTTTTTAGGGCCGGGCGTGGTGGCTCACGCCTGTAATGCCAGTACTTGGGAGGCTGAAGCAGGAGGATCAGTGTGAGTTCGAGACTAGCCTGGGCTACAAAAGTGAGCTCAAGGCCAGCCTGAACTACATAATGAGACCCTGTCTCAAAAAGACCAAAAAAAAAAAAAAGTTTTTTATTGTTATACGAAAAGATAACACTCTACATTTCATTAAAACAAAAACACAGCTTAAAATGAGCAAAATATTTTAGCAGACCATTTCACAAAAAAGATACAAACGGTCAAGAGGCATGTGGGAAAGTGCCTACCATCAATAGTTACCAGGGGAATGCAATCTAAACTCACTCTGGAAGATAGCTGAAGGGTATATAAAATGCCTAAGCCTCTTAGTGAAAACCTCTGCCAACTTCTCTTAATTTTATAATTATATATATGTATATATATATATATATATATATATATATATATATACACATATATATATTCTTTTGAGTTCTTAAACTAGGGAGACTATACAATATTTACATATATAGATCTGGTTTATTTCACTAATGAGTATAGGTTCTAGATACATCCACTTATATATAAAGTTCTAGTTTGTCATTCTTGATAGCTGAGTAATATTCCATTGTGTGAAAATACCACATCTTTTCAACCATTCTTCAATTGGTGGGCATTTTGGTTGACAATAAATATTTAAAGATTTAAAATTTCTAGTTGAAATAATAGCGTATTTCCAAGAAAAATGAACTTTTTGCACAAGAAACATGAATAAAACCAAACCAAGATACACAAAAATGAAATTATCCAAAATTAATTGTAAAGAAAAAATCACCAAAGCATATACATAAAAAATATTAGCTATGGAGAAGCAAAATTAAATAGCATCCGTATTCCACATCAGAAAAAAAAAGAGCAAGTGGATAAGAAACTAGACTAATTAATTTAAAGAACTGAAAAACTCTGTTCTCATTGACTTTTATACTTAACAAACATACCTTTGAAAACTAAAAGTAAAATATTTTACATGAAATAATCTAATACCTCCAGATGTAGCACATAGGAAATAACAAAGACCATAATCCAAAAGGCAAGAGATGTTGCTGTATGGTCCTGGATAAAGAATAAAGAGCTCTCAAAATGTTAGACATGCAGTACTATGTAAAATATAATTATATTAGATGAATCCATTTAAAAGGACATTGAAGATTTCTACAAAACAGTTATCAACAAAAATATGGTATGCTTCACGAATTCACTTGTCATCCTTGCACAGGGGCCATGCAAATCTTCTGTATCATTCCAATTTTAGTATATGTGCTGCCAATGCAAGCACCTTTTTGGTTATTAACAATAAAATGTTGGTGTATAACAACTGCAAAGTCCATTACTTTAAAGGTTTCTATTCATGAATGGGGACTTTTTGCTGTGCTGAATCTATTTCCTACTTGTTATCTCTTGTTTGTCACTCAATAGTTCTATCTTGGGGTCTTCCCTACGTAGCATGTCAGAAACCAGGCCTAGGCCTTTTTTAAGGTAGAAATAATCTGAAATGAGTCACCAGATACCCAGCAATATTTAAACCAGATACCAGCAATTTAGAAGCCAAGTATTAATTTGGTCTTAGAAAAGCTTTCTTTTTTTTTTAAATTTTATTTATTTATTTTTTTTTCTTGTTTCAGAACCTTTGTTTGTTTATTCACTCATTTTTATGGCTGGCTCAGCCCGCCCCAAGGGCAGGGCTGGTGCAGCATGTGGTGCCAGGGATCGAACCGCGGTCCCTGAAGCCGCCCAAGCCTTCCCATGCAGGCGCTTTAGACCACTGAGCCATCCCGCCAGGCCCCCAGAAAAGCTTTCTTTAAAAAAAAAAAACAGCTTGAGGGGCCCGGCAGGACGGCTCAGTGGTCTAAAGCACCTGCTTAGGAAAGCTTGGGTGGCTGCAGGGACCGAGGTTCGATCC
>PVJA010030799.1:0-25475 GCA_004027025.1 Myocastor coypus
GCAGGGTCTGCGACTCTTGGCAATGCGGGCTCAGATACATTTCCCAAGCTTGGAGTGGGCAATATAGGCAGGTCGAGCGAGCCTGCGGTTTACTCCCTTTGGGATGATCTTGGGCTTGACCTCCTTGGGCTTGACGAGGGCCTTGATAGCCTCAGTGCGCACTCATGGCCTTGGCATGGTTTGCTTGCATCTTCTGGAAGCCCTTCTTGTTGTGCTTCTTGGCAAAAGGCATGTTCCTAAGGAACTTGGGATCTCCTTTCAGAGGTTCGTATCTTGGTGACTGAGGTTTCTTGATGCCTTTTCTGTGCCATTTTTGGGACTGGCTGTGTGTGGTGTGGTTCTTGGACTTGACCATAACTGCACTGTAAACTGTGGCTGCCTGGAAGCAGAAGAAGTGAGTTAGGTAGACTTTTTTTTTAAACTTTATTTGTTTATTTATTTATGTTATGGCCTGCTCAGCCTGCCCTGGGGGTGGGGCTGGCACAGCATGTGGTTCTGGGTCCCTGAGATTGCCTAAACTTGCCTAAGGAGGTGCTCTAGGATGCTGAGCTATCTCACAAGCCCAAATTGGGTAGCCTTTTTTTTTTTTTTGGTCTTTTTGAGACAGGGTATCGCTATGCAGTTCAGGCTGGCCTTGAGCTCACTTTTGTAGCCTAAGCTGGTCTCGAACTCGAACCGATCCTCCTGCCTCAGCCTTCCTAGTGCTGGGATTACAGGCGTGCGCCACCACGCCCAGTCATAATTGTGAGACTTGTATCCAGTCATGAACTTGGTAAAGAAGTTTGCCTCTAATTTCAGCCTCACTAATATAAAATATTGGAGCTTACATGTTTGAGCCAGTCATTAATTTTATATGAGGAACAAATCATTCAGTGTACTAGAAAATTAAATCTTCCTACCAAACACACATGCCCTCTTTCAGGGTGATCCAGGGAGCAGACAGTAAGCAGTAAGGTCCCACTTGGGAATTTCAGGAATTTTACTTTGGGCAACATTTTTTCTCTTTGTAACATATGGCATAATATATGTATGAATATAGAAAACAATGAGAGTGGGGGGGGCGCGGCCCGGCCCTGTCCACTTGCTCTGGCCTTCTCCCACCTCACTTGGGCTGGCTGGCTCATCTAAGCACGTGATCTTGCAGTCACAAGGTGTCTGGCGCCTGCAACCCTTGAGCAGTGGCCTCTGCAGGCGGGGAGAGGCCCTCACCCCTGACTGGGTCCCCCCATCGGAACAGCAGAGTTCCACACACACAGTCCTGCAGCTGCACAGCCAAGGCTCCTGGGTACTCCGGTTCCAGCCCCGCTGCCGGCAGAGACCGGTTGGGACCTTGTGGCTCGGCTGCCTCTTGTCATCTTTGTCCCTGGCTTGGGTCACAGCCAGGCTATGTGCAGGTGCAGAAGTAAACGCCCGCCACGCTGCAGGTACCAAGTTCTAATTCAAAAGCTTTACAAGGGACTTTAAGAACAACAGCAAAGTGGAAGCCCGGCCAGTCTGGTACACGCTATCAAAGGAGGGGGAGGAGACACCCTGGAAATCTTTCCGCGCCGTTTTCGAGACCCGCGCGCCCTAGAGCGCCTCCTGCCCAGGCTGGGCCTCTGCGGGTGCCTCGCCACTCTCTGGGCTTCTCCGTTGCTCAGAGGTTTGGCACCGCTTCTCTGCCCGCAACCGTGAGAACCCCGCAAAGCCAAAGGACGACCACACGGAGCAGGAAGAGGCCCCTGCACCGGGGAGAGTAGGGATTCATGGGAAGGTGGTAAAATATATCTGGCTTCTCGGGATGGCCGAGGGTAACAGAACATAGCGAACAAAATAGCCAGCAGCGGATAGTTTCGACCCATCGACCTCTGGGTTATGGGCCCAGCACGCCTCCGCTGCGCCACTCTACTTAGCCGGCACCAGCAGTCTGTCTGTTCAGTCTTCAACGAGCACAGCCGCGCATGCGCCCCGCGTCCCGCCCGCAGCGCCCCCGGCCTCCGGGGACCGCCGGTTGGGCGCGCTCCCTGACGCCAGAGGGCAGCACCGGAGCGGTTCTGGTTTCGCCTGGAGTGATCCGACCAAACCAGAAAACTGAGAATCTGGAGTTAAGAATACAGACTACAAGACCCCTCCCCTAGGAGCCCCCGCACCTCTACAACAGCACCCCGGGTAGAGTCGAGGCGGGGTAGGGGGACAGGGGATGGGAGGTGGGGGAGAGGTAGAGGGCGGGGAGTAAGACCAGAAGTGGAACAGCGGCTTGGAGGGGAGGACAGGAGAAAGAGACGCAGGGGTGGCAGGATGAGCGACACAGGGGAGGGGACAGAGCAAGCGGCCGGGGACAGGCAGGCGCTCCACAGGTCCAGGTCGGGAACGGGGCGCTCTCAGATCCCTAACCTTTGCGCATCCTTAAGGCGGAGGGAGCCCGGAGAAGCCGGGACCCGTTTCCGATGCTGAGTACCGCTCGGCCTGTGACTCCCGCCCAGGTCTCCCTCTCCTCAAAGGGCTGCCATCTTCTAATTATGTCGCTCAAAAATGTCTTTTCTCTTTTTTCTATTTTACTGTAACACAGAGTCAGAAAGACATAAAGGTACAGCCCTATAAAGTATGCAACTATCTGCAGATCTTTGTGCAAAGAAGGGCATGTCCATTTTGCTACATAGCCTGTATTTCTCCTTATGATTCTATTTGATTTATTAAAATATCAGACGTGGGTGGAGCTGTAGCTCGCTGGTACAGAACCTGCCTGCTGTAAGCAACCACAACAGAGCCCGGTCGCCCTCAGATGATTTTATGGTCTAGCGGCACCTCTGAGCCACAAGCCACGGTGAGGGATGCAGTCACACGTACAACGGCATGCTCTTCCAGGCCAAAGAACTATGTATGTGGGAGATGCGGGCCTTTCTGTGTAGTGGGGCCGGCAGTCCAGGGCTCTGGAGCCGATTGCGAGGCAAACCAACCCTCCCGGGCTCAGCCCTGCACATTGAATTTTAGTTTTTGTTTTAGTACGGGGGTTGCAATCAGGGCCCTGGATGTTCTGGGTGAGTGCTGGACCCCTAAGCTACATCTTCACCTTACTTTTTTTTTTTTTAAATAAGCTAAGATTATCCTTTCTTTATACTTTTAAAGATTCTTTAAATTTTTTTTTGGTACGTTACTGTGCCAGCTGTAAATGGAAGGAGTACACCCCTTCTCTAGCCAGTGGAGGATACATGTTTGAAAATATGTAGCCCACCACTGTGTGAAGTACATTATCAACCCTTTGTGGGTAGGCCGAATATTTTACCACACTGCAGCGTTTCTCAAGCAGCTTCCAAAACTCTGGGCTCATCACTAGAGCTCAGCCAAGGGTGGCCGTGAACTCTGGGAAAGGCAGCGGACGCCCTCTGCTAGGCAGCCTGGTTGTGCGGGGGGAGACTGGCATTTCCACGGGATACGTGTTGCTCTCAGCGTGTCAAGTTCAGTTTTTAAAACGCTCCATTCCAAAGTTGGTGCCCTTTTGCCTCCAGGGCTATAAACTTTCTGCTGGGCATTCTTTTGTGAAGTTATTATTTGAAAACCTCTGAGATCTGATGCTTGGGAAGGATGATCCTAAGCAAATCTCAACAACAGGCTGAGACTGAAGGTAGCCGGTGGCCTGGCATCCCTCACTGCAGGAAAGCAAATGCTGTTACTCTGCAAACTTATGTTTCCTTAAGGAAGAAGAGATTCAGTGAATATCGGGAGATAAAATATAGTTGCTGCCTGAACAGGGACTTGAACCCTGAACCCTCAGATTAAAAGTCTGATGCTCTACCAATTGAGCTACCCAGGCCCTGTGGGGCAGGCCTGTTTGTAGTCTAGCACTGGAATGAATTACTACTGCAGCCCAAGGGTGCTATAAGTGGTTGTTCCCTGAAAAGGTAACTGAAGGGACATGTTAAGTCCAGCTGACCCATCCTTGTTTTCTTCAGGTCTGAGAATAGCAACATCAAGAAATAATCCATCATTGTGTATAGCTTGAGGAAAGGGAAAATAAGCCGAAGAAAGCTGATTGCTCCTCACATTTACAGAACACGCAGTTAGTTCATCCTTCACCCTGTCCCCTACAGCTGGCACCAAGCAATAACCAGATGACAGTGAGTCGCAAAGACACTTTAAAAACACAGCAAAGCGCCGGGCGTGGTGGCTCATGCCTGTAATCCCGGCACTTTGGAGGCTGAGGCAAGGAGGATCGCTGAGAGTTCAAGACCAGCCTGGGCTACAAAAGTGAGCTCAAAGCCAGCCTGAACTGCATAGTGAGACCCTGTCTCAAAAAGCCAAAAAAAAAAAAAAAACCACAGCAAAGCAACAAGGCAAACGGGAAGGGCCCAGCGGAGGGCGGCCGAGTACCTGCCAACTTTGATAAAACCTTTGGTTTGTTTTTCCTTGGATAAAGAGCAACATATTAAACAGGGGGTCACTGGTCAGGATGCTGCCTGCGGCCCCACTTTGGCAGTGAGCTCACTCCCCCTAAAGAATTTCGACAGATGTAGTGACACCTTATATTTGCTCAGGAAAGTATAACATTTTTTATCATAAAATGAAATTCTTCTAAAACATAGATATAACTTGTATCAGCAATCTCAAAACCAAGACAATCAGTACCCAGCAGTGTCACCAGCTAGCATGGGTCCCCCGGCACGCATGAGGTGGAAATTATGCATGGATGGAGCCTAAGCCCCCGAGGACCAGCGCCCCTGACTGCCCTGTGCTTCAGGAACCCCATAGGCTTCTACGATGCCACGATCAGCTGAGGGCCTTTATGTACCTCAGACAGAAACCACCAGCCAGCATGTGGTGGCCTCTTGATGTTACCAGCTCTGGACTTGGGAAGCGAGTGTCCCAGCAAGGTGTGGTGGCATGCTCCTGGGATCCAGCACTCAGGAGACAGGGGAGGAAGGTCGCAGTGCACCTACACAGTGAGGCCTGCCTCATGGAAAAACTAACCAAATAAATACATAAACAAATAAACAAACAAATAAACAAACAAACAAACAAACAAATAAAGTCAGCATTCTGCCGGGCAGGGTGGCGCATTCCTATAATTCCAGAATTGGGAGGCCAAGGCAGGAGGACTGCTGGGAGTTTGAGGCCAGCTTGAGCTACTTAGTGAGTTCAAGGCCAGCCTTCAGTGCACAGTGAGACTTTTTTTTTTTTTTTAAAGCTACTGTCAGGGCAGCCACCTCAGGTCCCCCATCCATCCTTCTCTTGGCCTAGAGCTTTCTTTCCCCAACAAATATGTTCTGCTCTGAAAAACAAAAAAAGCTGTTGTCCTCCCCAGCGCTTGCTCCGCTCTGGTGTTTCTCCCACTCTTTCACACTCCAGACTCACACACAGCTATTTTCTTGGCAAGCATCTTTTACCTGACTTCCCTGACCTGTTTCCAGCATCTGCAGCCCCCCCACACACTAAGACTCCTCAACAGCTCCATTCCTCGGGGCACTGGGCCCCCCAGGCTGCTGGGAGAGTCCAGCAGGGCCTCGGCCCAGCGAGGTCCCCTCAGCAAAGTTGCTGTGTGCCTCAGGGTCCCCACTCCCAGCCTCAGGGCACTGGACCAGGACCCTCTGTACCAGACGCAGTGAGGGGCTCAAGGCCATGGTGAGTGCCAAGAGGCAGTGTAGCCTGGAGGTGAGCTCTGGCCCCGACAAGGGAGCAGTGGCTTGTGGTGATTCCATGGATGTTCTGGGTCCACCATGTCCTGGCCTGCATCCATTTCTCTGCTGCCTGAAGACCACCTTTCTGCAGGCTGGTCCTCAGTTCTGGAGTGACCTGAGTGCCACCCCAGGACCCCCAGGCACACCGCACCCACCAGAGTGGTCCAGAATCCGAGGTAGCCTCCTTCCCCACTCTGTAGCCCCTTGACACTAACCATGGTAGAAGCAGAGTCGTTCTTTGGTTGGGAGTTGATTGTACGACAGTATGGCATTGTGTTGGACTCAGGGTTTTTCAGGGAAAGGATTTCATACAGGACACTGTCTATGGGCTTATATTATGATATTCTCCCAAAGAGCCAAGAACAAACAAGAGCAGGAAATCTGTCCACACGCCAGAGACCCAAAGAATCCAGCTGAGTGTCTAGATCCCATGGTAATGTCCTGCACAGGTCCGGCTGGAGGCCTAGGGCCCACGACAGTGTCTCACACAGGCCTGTTTCAAGGATCTGCACCGGGAAGGCCCCAAGGTCAATGGTGGAAGCTAGAGAGTCTGTGCCAGCGGGATGAAGGATCCGCACCAGCAGGCTGGGGGGCCTGCGCTGGGGCCAGGAAGCGATGCTCAAAGTAAGTCCCAGAGCTCCCTGCGAAAGGACCACAGGGACAGTGAGGACCCACGCTCCTCTGATGATGCAAACAGCCGCGTTCACATGGGGAAAGCCAGAGCAACGTTCTTCTCCTAGAGGGCCAGCAGCACCCTGTCCTCTCCCGTTTGTTTTGTTGTCAGCAGCGGTCCCTGGGCCCTGGGCCCTCCACTCGCAGCACCGCCCTGAAACCCTTCGGCAGCGTGCTCCAAGTTGATCACCGGTTGTCAATCTGCCACACATCGTTATAAGGCTGTTTGGGTAACAGCTGGCAGCCAGGGCTGGTAGGCTGGGAATTAGTTACAGAAAGAAGCAGCTGCGGCTCACCAATTCGGTTTGATCCTTCCGTGGATGAAGGATCCCCCGAATGGACTCTGCACACAGCGATGTGCCTGACTCATGTGGAGATGGAGCCTCTTGGCCTCTCTGTTCTGGTACTGGGAATCAAACTCAGAGCCTTGCACTAGCCAGGCAGGCAGGTGTTTGAAATATGTGCTGGGGCCGGGCGTGGTGGCACATGCCTGTAATCCCAGCAGTCGGGAGGCTGAGGCGGGAGGATCGGTGAGAGTTCAAGACCAGCCTGGGCTACAAAACTGAGCTCAAGGCCAGCCTGAACTGTACAGCGAGACCCTGTCTCAAAAAGACAAAAAAAAAAAAGAAAGAAAGAAATATGTGCTGGGGTCTCCCCTGAAGCTCTTGGCCTGCCCACCACACTGTCACTCCCCATTCTGGGTGCAAAATAATGCCCCCAGGCCGCACTGCAGTGAGAGAAGGAAGGGGCCTCAGCCACCTGCTGGGAGCGGCTGTCCTCATGCACATCGAGAGGCTGCACACACCCGTTGACTCGTGAGGAGGCCAGCAAGGTGACCCTGTGTTGCAGAGAATCTTCTTCATCACAAATGTATTGCCATGTTTTAACTTGTAGCAATCACACGAGGTTTGTAAGGAAAGGCAGAAGTACCAGAATGGCCTGCTATACCACAGAGCTAGACTGGTCAGAAAGGCTAAAGGCGTGACCGTGGAGACGGCCTGAGACACAGCTGCCCCGTTCTGACCTCAGGCTTGCCGGACGCCGCAGGGGGCTCAGGTCTCCATTGCCAACATGACACACAGATGTAAAAGAAAGACAAAGCACGTAACACTTGCGCATACTGACTTCCTGTCTCCTTGCCTCTGGGGTCCTCCCTCCGGGGTCTACATGGGACGAGGTAGTAACAAAAATAAGATTTTATATATAGCAGGTACTCAAGAAACTGAACCAATGAATGGTTATCCGCAGGGTGTCAGTCAAAGCCCTAACCATCAAGCGCCCCCTCAAAGCACCTTGCCTCACTTCGAATACCATCACTCCACCATTCCTGACACTTTCTGAAGAGGTGCTGCAGGCCCTCACCCATGAATGTCTTCAGTTACATGGCCATGGCTACCCTGATACCATGAAAAGATCTGAAACATTTGCCCTTCGTGGTCATTTTGACTTTGGGGGAGGTGCCAGGCATCCCACGGTGCCTGGTCTAGTGAGCAAGACAGAGGAGGGCATGCATTTTATCCAATCATCATCTTTACCTGTAATAAATGTGAGGGAAATGTATTATTTAAGTTACTCTTCTTGGCTTCATAACATAGATGGTAGTGCCAGTTACAGTTTCTGATTTTCATTTGAATTATGGGCCTGAAAATCCAGCATCTTCCCCCTCAGTACAGTCTGCTTCTGTGGCTGCTGCTCTAAAGACAGAAAGGATTTGGGCTGAAGTTCACATGGTATAAAATGAGAGAGCATGGGGCTGGGGGAGATAGCTCAGCCACCTAAGCGCCTGCCTGGCAAGCGCAAGGGCCCGGGTTTGATCCATGGTACCACATGCAGGTTGAAGCAGTTTTTCAACACGTTTTCCGTAGAGATGTTCCATCCACAAATCCAGACATATAAATCGCAACTCTCTGTTTAGATGTTATTTTTATTTAATTAATTAATTTATTTTTTGTGGAACCAGGGATTGAACTCAGGACCTTGCACTTGTCAGGCAGGCACTTGTGCCTCTGAGCTATCTCCCCAGCCCCATGTTTTTTTTTTTTTTTGTTTTTGTTTTTTGTTTTTTGTTTTTTTGTCTTTTTGAGACAGGGTCTCACTATGCAGTTCAGGCTGGCCTTGAGCTCACTTTTGTAGCCCAGGCTGGTCTCAAACTTGCACCAATCCTCCTGCCTCAGCCTCCCAAGTGCTGGGATTACAGGCGTGAGCCACCACGCCCAGCTCCAGCCCCATGTTTTTTAAACATACAAAGATCAACTTAGAACTTAAATTTCTCTGCTGCCCATGGAACGTTCAAGTAGTTTCTTAATTGAGTACTGCCGGAATTTCTAGCCCCTCAATTGACTCTTAACACATGAAGAGAATTATTTTCCAAGAGGCTGAATAAAGCTTCTTAGATTCCAAGCTTAAAAAAAAAAAAAATGTTAGTAGGGGCATCAGAGTGATGGTTAGAAACTCCAGGAAAGACATCTTTGACAACATTATCCATGTTTTAAACACGATTTTTAAAAAATATGATGAAACAAATTTATCAGTCACAGAGCACATATGAGGTATGATTTTAAGTGTCTAATTAAAAAAAAAATTGATCACACTCGTACACAGTGCCGTCCTACCGCTCCGAACACCTTCCCGCACTTCAGACACACTAATCCTATCACTGGCACCCTTTCCACAGCAGTCCTAGAAGTTCTCTTTCGTGAATGTATCTCCTTACATTCTGGCTACCTCCATCTCTTGAATTCATTCAAAACATTCCCCTCTCATGGCCTTCTTGACTTCGGGGAAGACCCAGAATTCCCCTGGTGCCAGCTCCGTGAATGGGGCAGGTGAGCACACCGCAGACGTTTTCACCAGCTGCCTTCTGCTGGGGGGTCGGGAGGGTTGGATTGGAGGCGGCAGCGTTCACCAGGTTTTGGATCGCGCTTCCTAAAGACACGCGGAAAAGCGGACTTCAAGAACTGTTGCAGAACGTAGTAAAAAGGATGGGGCAGATATTTGAAGTGAGGTCATCTGGATACCGCAGGTGACAACCACCCCAAATCAGGGCTAGGTCTGAGTTTCCTGCTCATTTGGAGCCTGGCCATCATCACCTCCTTTGTAACTGCAGGGGGTGTCCAGGACAGGGTCAGCTGTCCTGCCACAGCTTCCCACAGCAAAATCAGCCAGAGACCACCGCTGCTGTGACACTGTGCAGTGTCTCCCAGAAGGACCCTAGCACTGTCACAGTCCACTCCACAGTGGGCCCGGGGCCTCCTCCCTGGTCTTTGCCACAGTCATGGTTTCTTTTGAGGGCCTCTGGGGCGCAGCAGTGCTGGGCAAGGTAGGTCCAACTCCTTCAAGGTCAGCAAGGTGAAAAGAAAGGCTGGCCTCTTCTCATTTCAAAAGTTCCTCTGTCCGAGCCGTGGTCATTGCGGAGTTGGGTTTGTTTTTATTGTTCCAGCGCCCCACAGATGCAGGAGTAGCGGAAGAAACGGCTTATGGGGAAGAGTGCACAGCGTGGCAAGGGGCACACTCGCAGACTCTCCCCACAGTCCTCCCTTTCACAAGCTGTGCCCCCCCCCCCGCAGGCTGTAGCACAGGCTTGAGGGGGGCCAACACGTGTCCTGGTGAAGTCCCCCGTGGGAGCCAGTCCCTTCTATGACATTTATCTCAGGTAAAGGGGTAGGTGACACTCGGGGTGGTCACCCCGCCGCAATGGCGGCCTTAAGGCACAGCAGGGACAGCTGAGGCAGGGGCTGCGGGTGAGAGGGAAAACTCGAGTGGGATCGGGTCGCAGCCTCCAGAGGCCTCGACCTCGGAGGAGGAAAACGAGGGCTGTGATGCGCGAGCGACGACAGCCGGAGTCGCCCCCAGGCCCACAGCGATGGCACTCAGCGGCGAGCATCGCCAGACCCAAGCGCACTGGTGACAGTTGTAGAAACGCAAGCAGAAGGGCCCCACTTCCGGCAGGTCATCCTCGTGAGCCTCTCCCGATTCTTCTGCAGATACACCGAACAGGCCCGAGGTGCGGTGCTGCTCCACGCCACCCCGCAGCACCTAGCAGACCGCTCGCCGGGCCGCTAGTACTCCCGCGGCGGCATGAGCTCAGGCCACCAGCCTCGCGGCCAGGGTCCTGGGGTTCGTAATCCTCATTTGGACCCCGCCCCCACGTTCTGTCATAGCCAGCTAGGGGCAAGGAGTCTCGGGCCTGTCCTCCCAAAGCTGAGGTCGCCTCGGAAGAACAGCTCCAAGCATCCCAGGAGCGCCGCTCTGCCTAATTGGATGGGCCTCTTTCGCCTATGACTACAAGCCCCACAAGGCTCCGCGGTCCGAGCTGCGATTACAAGGTCCCAGAAGCCTCCGCGGCCGACGCCTGGGACTCCAAGCCGCACAGCATTCAGCCAGTACTTACCGGCATCCCCAGAGACGATACAGCGGGCGCCTCTCTATGACGTCATAGACTCCCACTGGGCGGAGCCTAGCGCTCTGGCCCTTTGCGGCAGACGAGGGCAGAGATGCTTAGGGGGATTCACTTTCTTTTTCTAACAACGTGATGCCTCAGGGTAAAAGTTTCACCTTTCACAGTAAACTTTGCTCTGTTAGCATGCATTTTGTGAGCCTACTCAGTATGTGGCTGCATTTCAGATTTGCAGGGTATGAGTAAATAAAAACGCTACTAGAAAAAGGCTCTTCTCTTGGTTGTGCGACCCGGCCTTGCTGTGTAGTTCAGGCTGTCCCTGAACTTACTGTGTAGGCCAGGCTGGCCTGGAGCTTGCAGCAGGCCTCCTGCCTCAGCCCCCAAGGGCTGGATTACAGGCATGTGCCACCTCGACCAGCGGATGTTACTGTTTATATGCAAAATGTTTACTATATACATCGGTCTTGCATCTTTCCCATATATATATACATATGTATATATATATTCGTTGTTGTTGCTGTTGTTTTTGTTGTTATTGTATCAGGAATTGAACTCAAGACCTTGCATTTGCCAAGCAGGCACTGTGCCAAGATATTCAAGATATTGTCAATATTCCTTTGCAATATAACTTTTAGTGATGTCTAATAACTAACCTTATGCCGTATACCACCATTTCTTTGCTCTTTTTCAACACCAGGGAAGCTGTAGTGAATACTGCTTTTTCTTTGGAACCTCTAACATATGTTTTGGCCTGCTATTGTTGAATTAGCTTTATAAAATGATTAATGGTGTTAGGTATATCATTACTATCTTGTTCACAAAGAAGAGAAGATCTAGCTCCTTGTTTCCTAGTCTTTTATCTGCTCTTTGAGTTATTCATACTTTCGTTTCCTATATAAAAGAAGCTATGTTTAAGCTTGTACATCTGATATTAATTTGCGGATGGCTAAGTAACCAAGAGATCTGGGGAGAGTGGTGAAAATAATTTAATTATGTTAGGTACATGTACCAACTCTCCATGATGAATACACTCATGTACCAGAAGCATGTACTCAGAGACTTTGTATTTATTTTTAAAATTAATGTTATTGATTTACTTTTGATATGCATAATAACCACATTCATCATAAGGGATTTGTACCTGTACATAAATATCTTAATTCTCTTTTCTTCCCCATCCCCCTTCCTCCTAGCCCTCCTCTGTAAATTTATTTATTTATTTAATTTATTGATTGATTGATTGATTGATTGATCCCAGCGCCAGGGATTGAACTCAGCACCTTGCTTGCGCATGCTAGGCAAGCACTTATTCCACTGAGCTATCTCCCAGGCCCCAAAATTTTGTTTCCATTTTTCTTTCCATACTGTTCTGAGTCCATACTCCTCCCTCGTGTTTCAGCACAGAAAAGTGCTCACAAGAGACTGGTGGCACAGGAACAGAGAAATGTCATCAAAAGCCAGGGACCCGCCCTGACACCAAGTCAGGAAAACAAGCTGTCGGTTCTGACTTCCCTGCCAAAGGACATACTCTTAAGTTTCCCTCGCAAAACATCACCATGTTATCTCATTCTCAGGAATTTTATAAGAATGCAACATAAATGTCACTGGGATTAGATTTCCCAGACACTGTCACCCCTGGGGGTCATGGGACACTGTGGGCCAACGTTTACTCACTACTGCTTCCCACGCTGTCTTAGCCATTCATTTGCAGCTTTAGGACCTTGGTTTTTTCTTAGTAGGCTTAGGGCTGGCTACATGGGAGAGGGTGAGGGGGTGAGTGTACAGCTTAGGTGACTTTTAAGGTGGAATTACAGAAGAAATCGGCGGCTCTCTTTCCCCCTCACTTGTTTTCTCCCTGCTTCTCATTCCCTGTCACCGACTTGGGTCCTCATTTACCCTTTGAGTTTCTCTCATAGGAGAAACAGTGTGTGCATATATGGCTGTCATAGGATGACCTTAACTCTTTCAGGAAGATAATCGTTGCTTCTTTATAATATTTACTGTGTGATTAGGGCTTGGTTCATAAAATCCATGGCTACACCCACGTCTTCAAGAGTTTTACCTATTTTATCTTCTAGCAGGTTGTTCATGACTTAATATTTACATCTTTGATCCATTTTTATTTTAGTTTAGTGCATGATGAGAGATGTGGGCCTAGGTTTGATTGTCAGCATCACAGAATTTTTTTTTTTTTTTAGTTTAAAAAAATGAAAGGAGGAGCTGGGAAAATAGCTCAGCAACACCTACAAGTGGACTGTCCTGGGTTAGTTTCCTGGGAAAGAAAGAGAAGAAAGGAAAAGAAAGAAAAGAGGTGAGGAGGAGAGGAGCGGGGCAGGGAGGGGTGAGAAGGGAGGGGAGGCAAGGGGAGCGGAGAAGACAAAGTTCTTATGAAGTAAAAGGTACATACTAATGCATCAAGGCATAGGCTATAGCTAGCTTTAAAGTACTTCAGGAATAAAAGGTACGAGCAGAGACTGCTGAATGAGGCTGAAAAAGTATTGAGCACTGTTGCTGCAGGTTGAAGGACTCGTGGAAATGTACTGCTGTGTTTTGTGTTCCATGTTTTAACTGTTCTGAAATAACGTTTTCAAGGCGTCCCAGCCTTCCTACTGCAATGGACGCCATCGGTCCCCTCCTGCCTTCTGTCGGAGACCCCGTGGGCCGGTGACCACCAATGAAGTTTGGCCTGTATTGCAATTGCAGTTTTCAGGGATTCCCTTCTCTAGACTCTTGCTCAACTAGTCTGGATCTAAATAAATTGGGCCCCCTCCGAGAACACCTTCCTACAGCCACCTGGTGTCCCGGATGCCATTCTCTGCAAAAGTACCTCCTTGTCAGGAAGATGAAGTCGGGGTTCTTCCTTTCCCGAGTCGGGGACACCGAGGAGGCATCTTCCAGTGTATACATACCGGCACGTTTCCCGTAAAACGCCACGTCCAAAGGAGCCCACTGCCTGCGTTGCAGCCCCCCACGCCTTGCCTTTCCCGTCCCCGTCCCCACCGTCGTGTGCACCGTGGCTCTGGTGTCGGGCTTACAGCTTTCCCCACTCCCTTCTGTCCTGGCTGCGTGACATCACGATGCCTGCCAGAGCAGCTGCGGAGGATTTATGGCGTCAGCGTTTGCGCAGATGAGTCAGCCTCCAGCATCCTGCCTTCTGTCTGAAACCCGGATCTGGGGACAGCGGCCCCCACGCATATCAGCATCCTGCGCCCCTCCCGCGGGTGAGTCACAGCCTTGCCTTTTGAAATTCTCCTTTCAAACGTCTCTTCTCTGCCATCGTTCTGCGCCCACAGGCGTATGTGCTGCACACCCTCCGCACCAGCGCTGGGCCATCCAGCAGGCCAGCGAGAGCTGCCGCTTTCCTCCTGCTCCTCCTCCTCCCCCTCCTCCCCCTCCTCCTCCTCCTCCTCCACCCAATTTCAGTCCTTGCCTGGTGGCTCCTCTCTCCTAACACGGAGGTAAGGAATTCTCCACTCTGAGAAGCATCTCTGCAGAACTTACCTGCTACATTAGGCTCGGAACGAATTCTCTTGTTCCACTGTGACCAGATTTCAGTCCCCATCCAGGACTTCCCTTTCCATTCACTTACTGTATACTGTGAAGTTCACCTGTCTCCCAGCACCTCCTTGGTGTCTGTCCTTAGATAGAAACCTCACAGACGCCATCGTCAGCAAGCAGACAGGCAAACATTGCTCACTCTGACAGACAGCAGAGTCACTGCCACGGCTGTGGACCACGGGTTCACCTCACGTCGCTGGCGTGGACAGACCCCCCTGGGCAATATCTGACTGACTGAGAAATCCATTCCTCGTTGCATACACTGCAGTCTCACTGATGTGCTAGAGAGACTAAGCACTGGCTCCACTCCCTCAGAACCTACCAGCTCCACTTCTAGGGGTTTACTAACATGTCTGCACATTTTAAAAATGATGCCCATACATATAAAATTGTACATTGAGTAGTCTGTAACAGCAAAAGATTGAAAATAACCTGGATGTTTTCAGTCATGGGATTGGTTAAATAAAGTCTTGTCATATGTACGACAAAATGGTAAATTGCACATATCAAGTTGGCTAGGCCATGCTGCCCAGTTGTTTTGTGGAACACTCGCTGCTTCCGCTGAGGTGTCTTGTGCTTTGATTAATGCAGACAGCCAGCTGACCTCAGAGTGGGGTGGGGGCTCATCCAGTCAGGAGAAGGCCTGAGGAACAAACTGAGTCCTGCAGCAAGAGGAGGGATTCCCTGCATCGCTGTAATATGGAAATTTTGCCCGAGTTTTCAGCTTACTGCTCGGCCCTAGAAATTTTGGACTCAAGACTGCAGAATCAGTGCTTTCTGAATTTCCGCCCACTGGGCAGCCCTGCAGATGTCAGTCTGGCCAGAACCTCACGATCAGGTGAGCCAGTTACATGGACAGAGGCGAATCTCGATCGTGCCCCAGCTGACATGCAGCCAGGGAGAAGAAGGCACGTGCTCCCCAGGGAGAGGAGCCAAGGAAGGGCTTCTGAGTGAAAAAAAGCCAAGTAGAAGTAAGAATGTGCTTACGTCTCCTTAGGCCTTCCAAAACACTGGAAGGATGCACAAAACACGTGCCCACGTGGGGGCAGATGGGCACGGCACGGGCGCATGTGTAAGCAGTTTTGTGGAGCATGACTGTTCAAGCCTTACGTTTTCTGAAGAATTCCTTAGCCTTTTCCTTCTTGGTGCAAATACTAACTCAGTGGCGTGCGGCTCTCCCCTTCTCCTTCCCTGGAGTTTCCTCGTCTGTCTTCGAGAAGTGGTGGCCTCCCGGCTCTGACGCTCTTCACCTTTCTGTCTTCCATGGTTGTTGTGGTTTGTGTCTAGTTGTCCCCCCAAAGCCTCATGTAAATCACGGGGCTGTCAAGCACGAGGCCCGAGGGGCGGGGCTGGAGGGGGCGTGGCCAAAAGAGGCGCTAACCGTTACATCGGCAGCGCCCGCGGTCAGAGCGCCCCCCCACCAGGCGGCGGTTTCGCGCAGAGGCATGGAGCAGATCATCCTGGGCATGGCAGCGCCCCCGCCCTCCCTCCAGCCCCTATAAAGCGGGGCAGTGTCTTGAAACCTCCAGGAACTGTGAGCTGAATAAACCTTTCCTCCCCTAAGCTTGCGTGTCGGGCATTTGTCCCAGGAAGGACAGAACAGTGACTGAAACAATTGTCTTCAGTTGTTCTCTGAGTTCTGCATCGCACACGTTCTCCAGGTTCTCTCTCCAGCATCCACTCTAGATCCCTGGTGTCCCTGCTGGAACTGCTACCTCTGCAGGCCCAGGGCTGCATCTCTGCCACTGTCCCCGCCCGCCCCTGCCGGCTCCTGAGCTCCACGCCACTCATCCACTACTTTCTAGATGTCTCCAGACTCAGATCGTTATTCTGTTGGCATGACACTAAGTGTTCAAAGAGATTTCATCTTTTTGGACTAAGCATTTTCTTCTGGCTCCCCCATTTGGTGTTATCCTCAGCCCAAAAAGGGGCTCTTGACAGTCACCACAATGCGAAGAGCTACTCAGGGGTGGTGGACAGAAGGCATCACTAATAAGCTCCCTCAAACATCCAGTGCAGTCTGGCCCGGAAGGGATTGTCCATCCAAATGCAAACAGGGTCGTGGCTTGGGCACGGGCACTGCCGCCTGGCTCTAAACCCTCTGATGAGTGGAGCTTCCCTTCTTTCCTTACACGTTCAGTCAGTCCATGGCTGCTTCCCCCTCTGAAACAGCACCTCTCCCTCCTTACACCTGTCAGCTACAGCTTTTCAACGCAGGTCAGAGCCACGCATGAAGTCCGCTTGTTTGAGACGATACAGTCATTTCTACCTCCTCAGTGCTCCCTTCTGGAAAAATAGAAATAAAAGTCCTAAGAAGTAACCTATACTTTTAGGTTCCCCATGCAAAAATAGCCACTGTTCACCTAACTATGTGTCCTTTCCTACAATGATCCAGATCGACCTATTTCTGAGACTCAGAGACAGCATCTGGTCACAGCCAAATGAATCTCGTATCCTCCCATCAGACCAAGGTTCCAAGGCTAATGGAAGACAGTACCCACCGCCTCCCCAACACAGGGGACCTCTGAGGGGAACAACAGCTGAGTACTCGTGAGCCAAGGGGTGCAGCCTGGGAAATGGCTCTAGGAACCCAGGATTCCAGTTTCTGTCAGATTAACTGGATGTGATGTAATCTAAGGAGGCCCGAGCCCCGGCTTTTCTCATCTGCAGAGGACAACACACCCCACCCCCAGACTGCCTGTGAGGATGGAAGAAATCATAAAATCGATGATGTGAAAAGGCAAGGGCTTCCCCAAATATCGTTTAAGTCCAGAGTGTCATGAGTTTAAAAAAAAAAAAAAAGGGTGGGGCACAACCTTTCCCGAGTCAGCGGCAGCCCTGGACAGAAGCCCTGGACCACTGATCCTCAGACCCCAGGGTTTCCTCTCCGTAGGCAAAGGTGCACGGAGGGCGGCCTGCAGGTGGGCAGCAATGCTGGGGATAGTTTAACGCACATGCGCAGTGCTGACTGTGAGCCAGGCACCGTTGTGAGCACCTTGCATGTCCTTGATCTTTCCGCGGATGGGCCGGTTGGGGTTTCAGAGACGTTTGCAGATTCTCTGCGTCCTCCTGCAAAAGGCAGAGCTGACCTCTCCCCCCAGTGACCGCTCTAATGAGCGCAGAAGAGTGGACGCGCCAGTGTGTGGCCTCGGCGGCCGAGGCACGAGGAACCCCTGCTGTCGTCCTGGCTTTCCCCAGGACCACCTACGCAGGGCACCCAGCAGCCTGTAGCCGCGGTTGCGAACCACACATGGCCCGCGTAGACCCATTTCCAGGGTCAGAACCTCTAACTGCAGGGCTACAGGCGCTGCAGAGCCTGTGCTCCGCCTGCCTTTCGCGATGAAGTGAGGACTGAGCGACCTCTTCTCTGTGAGGTCGATACACGGTCAGGCCGGGAGGCGCTGCAGAGTCAGCCGCATCTGAGCTAGGCTCTTCCCTGGGAGCGCCCCAGCGCCGGCCCGGGTCATGCTCATGATGCGGCTTCCGGTTCTTGCAGCAGCGCCCCCTGCTGCATGCGTCCTCTCCGCTCCGTGCTCCGTATTCTAATGCTTTGCAGCTGAGATGCCCCAGCGGTCAGTGCTCTAGCCCCTGGCCCTGCGGAGCAGCGGGCCTGGCATCTGAGGACAGGAGAGCTGGGCTCCCTGGTGCCGCGTGGCCCACAGGCCGTGCCAAAGCCTCTCTCCGCATACACCTGTCTTACTCAGCTTTCAACAGCACAGTAATGGAGGAAAGATTTAGTTGGACTCACGGTTTTAGAAGTTCAGTCAGTGGCGCACTGGTTCCCAGGATCTGGGGCTGTGGAGAAGTGGAAGCCCCTGGCAGAAGTGTGTGATGGGGCAAGCGGCCCTCCCGGCCCGTGGTGCTGGAGCGGCAGAGACAGCCTTGCCATGGGCTTCTCCACCCGCCCCCTGCAGGGTGCCGCCCACGTTCAGAGCTGGCCCTCGGGTCGCTGGCCTGCACGCAGCCCATCTCTGCAAACACCTCGCAGGCCCACCCGAAGCAGCTGTTCTCATTTTCTAGCATTCAGCAGTCTGACCAACGCGACAGCCAGGATTGACCCTCAGAGCGCCCCGCAGCTCCTCAGTTGGCGCCTGTTGGCCCTCCATGGACACCCTGTCCCCTCCCCTGAGCCCCACCACAAAGCTGATTCGGGGAGACTCCGTGAAGGAGGCAAATGTTAGATCACTCTCTCGTTTTGCTTGGCATGAGAATGTAAAACAGACCAACAGAGAAAAGCGCGCAGAGTATCGAATGCAGTTTTCACAGCGCGGGATCCTTCACAAGGAAACTGCGAAAGAAGCAGTCGGAGCTGAACACTTACACGCTGAGTGGGACAAAGAGAGGCGAGCCCGGGCGAGGACCTGGGGAGCGAGTAACTGAGCCGGTGAGGGATAGTGTCAGAGCGGTCGTTCAGACCTCCGTGGCAGCGGCACTGCTTTCCCTCTGGCGTAGGGCAGGCTCTGCTCACGAGGCAATCTCCTGCCCTGCTTCTAGAAAGATCAGGGTGATCATTTCTCACCTGCGGTTTCTAAGTGGCCTGAGGTCGACACAGTTGACGTGTCAGAACTGCTTAGTTCGGGGTGGCATGATCTGAACTTCAGTGGCAACGGGTCGAAGACTGGAAAAGTCACGGCCGTCCTGCAGCGGGTTTGGGTCCACCAGTTCCTGGAGCCTGTGAATGTTAGCCTGCACCAGCAGAAAGGACTTTCCTGACGTGCTTGTGGGTCTACAGAGGCGGGATTAACCTGTCAGGCCCTGAGGAGAAGGAGGCGGAGGAGGAGCCGGAGAAGGAGGTGGAGCAGGAGGAGCAAGAGGAGCAGGAGGCCGTGCAAGTGAGGTGGGAGTGAGGGCCCCTGCGCCCCAGCACAGCCCTCGCCAGCTCCAGCAGGCAGGGAAGTCTGCCAGCACCCCTCCGTGGCCCAGGGATGCCGATTTCTGGACTTGTGGACCCCAGTACCACGAGAATCAGCCTTCACTGTTGCAACTGTCAAGCCTGTGGGTCACACCGTCACTCTGCTAGGATCGGCACAGTAAGGTTCCCCGCAGTTGCTGGGTGCTGGGCTTCCACCCGCCTTTGGCTACACTTTCAGCGAAGCTGCTTGGCTGTGTGGTCAGCTCCTCACTGGGGCTGTGCCTGAAAGTACCAAGGAGAAAAGCAGCAGCCGAACGTGAAGAGAACCTGCTGATGCCTCCTCTCCAGGGACCCAGCCTTTGGTTCCCGGCCTCCACCGGCAACACTGGGCCCATCTGACCTCCAGAACCGCGGTGCCAGATCTGGCCCTTGCTTCTCAGAACACATCTCTCAGAGGCCTCGATGAGTCCTAACTGCACTCGGGGGCGGGGGGGTTCGCCCATCCTCACGCTGGACACCGCCTGAAGCAGAGGCGGGCTCAAGACAGGCAGGTCTGACCGCACTGCCGGGCCATTTGCGTTGGCGGCTCGCACTCCTTCCTCAGAACATCTTCACAGAAACAGATCCGCAGGAAGGTAAATTCCTGCTAGGTAAAACTATTTTGTTGCTTCTTTATTTTAAAGATAATTTTAAAAAACAATAAGAAGAATATAGAATTTCAAAACAAGAAAATAGGAAATTAACAATTTTTATTATATATTACTATTATCTTCAAAGTATTTGCTCAGATTATCAGATACAGTTGTGCAAGATTAACCAAACAAGGATTAACTTTCTTTCAATACACTAATAGAACTTAGTACGATTATTTTAGCTAATATATATACATTCCTTGAGAAGCGAGAAACCTGAAGGTCAGCTGACGTAGTGCGAGCCTGGATGCTGTGTTTTTTAGTAAATGTATTTAGCAGAGGTTCTACTAAACCTCTCACTACGTAGGTTGGACTCATAGTAATCCTCCTGTTTTCAGCCTCCCCAGAGCTGGGATTGGTTGCAGGTTTGTGACACCATGCCCAGTCTCAGTCTCCTCAGCGCACCCTGGGGGCAGGGCTGGCACGGCTTGTGGTGCCAGGTATCAAACCCCAGCCCCTGTGCTCTGCCTAAGCCCTGATCCTGTATCTTCACAGAAAGCTACAGGCATTTCACTACTCGGTGTACCCTCAGTCACTTGCTTTTTATGAATCGTGGTGATTTTGGCCTGCGGATGTAATGGCCAAGTTCACCTTGACGATAATTACAATGAGATTTCTGTAGATTTGCAAGGTGTTTGCTGAGAAATCTCCTCACAGGTTTTTTTTTGTTGTTGTTGTGGTTGTTGTTGTTGTTTTTTGTTTTGTTTTTTTTAAAGCTTATGTTGAGCCGGGCGTGGTGGCTCACGCCTGTAATCCCAGCACTTGGGAGGCTGAGGCAGGAGGATCAGTGTGAGTTGGAGACCAGCCTGGGCTACAAAAGTGAGCTCAAGGCCAGCCTGAACTACATAATGAGACCCTGTCTCAAAAAAAAGACAAAATAAATAAATAAATAAATAAATAAATAAATAAATAAATAAATAAAATAAAGCTTATGTTGAGCATGGCAGAACTTTCTGACCCTGGAAATGCCACAGAGATAGAATACTGGCCAAGAAAGAGGGCCTCCAAACTATGCTGGTGGGTGGAGGACCGCTTCACCGAGTGTGCCCATCACCAACAGAACACAGGAACCTGGGACTCTGGGCAGGAGGCCGGCAAGTTCCACTCTAGCCCAGGCAACTTAGTGAATGATGAGACCTGAACTCAGAATAAAGAAAGGGTTGGGATGGAGCTTGGCGCAAAGACCCTGGGTTCAAGCCATACTTAGCACCCGCCTGCCACGCAGCAAAGAAACCCCAGGGGTCAGGCACTCGAGCACAGCTCTGCCTTTGTTGATTTGATGCAGGGTAAAACCTGATCTCAGGCGGATGACCTCCAGATGACACAGGGAACCTCCAAATGATATAGGGAAAATTGAAAGAAAATAAAATGAAACTCTCAACCTGAAAAGTACCTGGAACAAGTTCGTGTTCTCTAAAACTGAAGAATGAATTTTAGGAATAAAGGAAGCTAATGAGCAGAACATATTTATGGAGGGAAAGAAAGCTCTTATATGAGAGAGGGACAGGAGGGGGGTCCCCCTTCCCCCGAGTGGGTGGTTCCTGGGAAGCTCCCTCTTACAGAGACTTTTATAGAGGAAAACCATGTGGTGAGGCGGGTCTAAGGTGAAAACTGTTGGAGTCCCTTCTTGGCTCTCATCTCGGCCAAAGAAGTCTACACTTACAATCCTAAAACCACATTACTGGAATTCCACCAAGTTAATTCCAATCTACCACTCCCAGTGCAACCCATGGCGATAACAAAGATACTAAGACATATATATATATATATATATATATATATATATATATATATATATATAATTATTGGGGAGCCAAGGGGCCCTAAGTCCCGCCATGAAGATGGCTTTCCAGAACCAAGAGGGTGACTCAGGGCTGCACACGGGTTTTATTCATTGGAGGAGTGGCTTGTGAAAGGGAATTGTGGGAAGAAAGTCAGCAATGAGGGGAGTTGTGGGAAGGTGGTAGGCATTGAAGGGGATTGTGGGAAGAAGGTGAGCACTATGAGCTGGGCTAGGTAGGAGGCCTGCGTTCACCTCCGCCATATTCAGAGATACGCAAAGGAAGTAATTTGCATTATGCTATTGAGATAGTGTCTCATATTTTGGGGGTCTGATGCTTCAGCTCTGATGTGTAATCTTTCAAGCCCCAGGAAGTCACAGCCTCTATCTCGAGGCTCGATGCCAGCTGACACCATGGAGCATTGGCTCTTCATCCTGTTATCAGGGAAACACACGTGCCATCTTCAAAAATTACCACCAGCACCTCGGCTAGACCAATACACATGCTTAAGGCCAATTAAGAGGCTAATGAGAAGTCCTAGCCAGCTCTGTACATTTCAGTGTGAGGAAATAGGGTCAGGCTCAGTCAAAATGGAGACGGTCGCTTTTCTTTCAAGAAGAGCTGGTCAGGCAATCCTCCACAAAAACCATGGAAACTCGCTTAGGTGGTCATGAGGTGGGACAAAGCTATGGTCAACCAATGAGATTATAAGCACCATTGCTCAGGTAAAATTGATTAAAGCTAATACCGAATGGGGAAGTGAGTCCCTTAGCACTGGCTTGAATACAGAACAGGGTCTCTTCCTGTTAGGGGCCGGGTTAGTGACTCATTTAGGCTCCTTTAAGGTGATTGATACCTACTTAGAATATCAATCCCTGGTGAGCATTCCTAGAGAAGTAGGGGCCTACGTTTGTTTTCTCTTTTGTCTTGAGGTCTGGCCCACAGCAGGGGTGTCTGCCTCTTGTAAAGCTGTAGAGTCACCTTGCCTCCCACATTGTCTCCTGAGGGCCTGGCCCTGTCTGACTGCCTGTAATATTTCTATCTAGTTCAGCTGCCTGCAGCAGAGTCACTGACCCAGCCAGCCAGAAGAGAAGCTGCACGCTGCGTCTACTACGTCCCACCCACCGGCTGACCTGAGGAAAGTGGCCCTTTCCATTTCAGTGCACAGGAAAGCAGGAATGTACATCGGATGATGATGCCCGAGTGGGCGGAAACGCTGCCGTCTAAAAGTGATCTCCACCACGGCGCGGCCATCACTGTGCGTATAGCTCCATGTTTCTGAGGCTAGATGTGACCAGAAAGCAGAGGTTAAAGGAAGCGGTGCCCATGAGCCGCACCCACCTGGGACTGGCGTACAGCGCAGAATGTCCACTGACCTCTTCCCAGCAAAAAGAACCAAAACCGTCAAGAAGCCTGCAGCAGAGCAAACGCTGCATCCCTATGGCCAAGTCTGTAGGAAAGAGCAATTTGTTGTCAGAAAATAAAGGTGTGGAAGGAAAAGACAGCCTAGAAAAAGGGGGAATTAGAGCAAGGACAATTATTCATGGGTCCCAATACTTCGCATTACAATAAAACTACCCCGGGCAAATCCCGCTGATGTCCCCAAAGCAGTTCTCTGAGCCTTCTGACAGCAGTTCCTCCCTGGGCCCCCAAACTCTGCCCCTAAGTCCCTTCCCGGTTCTATTCCTGCTTTTTCCGGCCTGGATTCTGCAGTCTACCCGAGGGTGCTGTGGTCGGAATATGGCACTAATGTGTCCCTAAGTGTTGAAATTGAATTCCCAGGGTGAGGGAGTAAGAGGGAGACTATGACAGTGGAGTCTAGAGGAGGGACCTTAGGGGTTGAAGAGGGCTAAGGTCACCAGGGTGGACCTTCCGGGGCGAACACAGGCAGCTTCATAAAAGAGGAGAGGGACCAGAAGACATATGCATGTCCCAGTCTCTTGCCACGGGAGGCCCTGTGCCACCTCAGGGCTCTGTCAGCCAGAGTCACCACAGATTGGGACCTTGAATCTGCAGAAGCATGAGCCAAACCATCTTCTTTATGAAGTCATCCAGACTTAGGTGCTTTGCTGCAGTAATACAAAATAGATGAATAAAGTTCAGTCGACTCACTATGGGGAGAATCAGCACCGTCCCCCTCACATATCTGCCCTGCCTGATGTCAGTGTGCAGCTCAGGAACCCTAATTCCTCCGCAGCAGGCGGCAGCGCACTCTGGCCTGCACCCTGGCAGCTGGCCTCTCCTCCACTCTGCTGCAGGACTTGGGAGTCTCGGTAAACGTTTGATTCCAAATGTGCCTAAACTGTCAGCGCCACATTCTCCTCTGCGTTTGTCACGGTTTCCAAGAAAACCTATCACAGACCCCGAGAACAGCCCCCAGCTCCTCCTCCAGATCGCCAGCCAGCCAATCGCCAGCCATCACTGCCTGGCTTCGCCCCTCTGCATCACCGACCTAGCCGCAGCTGCCTCGCGCACCTCCCTGCCTTGGGCCAGAGAGCGAGGCCGGTGCTGGGTATGGTCTCTGCCTGGAAGACCCCCAGAGGCTGCTGTGGGAGTGCCGTAGGCCTTTCAGAGGTGGCTGACCCTGTGACTGATTCAGGATCCAGAGCTGGGCTTACGGCAGCCTGCGCTCTACCTGCCCTAGGGCGGGTAGCCTGCATCCAGTACAGGGGAGGAAGAGGCTTGCTAACTTCTCTTGTTGCTTTAGCTGTCTTTTGCCACCACAAACAGTCGCCCCTCTGCGGTGCCACCCTGCTATGAAGCAGCCAGTTATGGATGAAAACCTCTGAAAACAGAGCTAAGTAAATCCGCTCTCCTTTAACTTAAGGGTGTTGTGTATTTTGTCTCAGCAAAAAGAAAAGTAAAACAGCGCCCTTCCTGTTTCACAGGGCTCCCTGGGACACCTGCCCTGCACGCAGGGCCCCCCACTCCTCGTGGAAGGCCTCTGCTGCCCCCCCAGTCATCCCACTGTTGGTGACTGTGGCACCCGCCTTATCTGCCTGGGTCCACACAGACCGCTTGTTATGGTTTGTGTCTAGTTGTCCGCCCAAAGCCTCATGCAGTCATGGGGCGGAGACTTCTACAGTTGGAGACTAACTCGTGATCCACTGGGATTATGTGTTTTGGTACTGCTGGGATTATGGGTGTGTGTACCTTCCCCAGCCTGGGACAATAGCCCAAATATATTATAAGAGAGACAGAGAAGCAGACTCTCTGTTGCTCTGGTTGATCAGCTGCCTCTGCTGCCATTGTTGCTGCTCCACCCCCATGAACTGGACGCTCTCTGGCCTGTTCCACTCAGCCTTGGAGCCGGCCGAGTGTGGGCTGAAACCTCCAGTAACTGTGAGCTGAATAAAACTCCGCTTCCTTCATTTTGGGTGTTGGGTTTTTGTCCCAGCAGTGAGAGAAGAGTAACTAAGACACCACTGTATTTGCTGATTTAATCGTGCACCTCGGAAGTCTACCCGGCGCCCTGGATCTTGTCTTTGTGGCTCTCTGCCGACGAACCGGCTCTCCCTCCCACTGCAGACATCCGCACCCCTTTTGCTCTACCCGGTGTCATTACCCAAGAGTCCTCAGCAGCCTGCTTCAGGGAGGCTTTTGCCCTTACTCCTCCCCTGTGGAGCTTCCGCTTTTTCAGTTCCAAGGAGGCCTACCAGCGTTAAGTGTCATGGCGGTTTGCTGCTGTCCTCCCTGCCCTCCACGCCCACGGTGGCCTCTGCTTTCATCTGCTCCCTGCTTAAGTCCTGAGGTCACCACCAGCCTGCTCCCAAGGCCCTGGCTCGCCTGCCAGCTCCGTAACTGCTCTGTGGGAAAATTTCCTCAGTGTCCGACCCCTTCGCCTGGCCTCCCTTCCTGCACACTCCTCTCAGT
>PVJA010030800.1:0-25469 GCA_004027025.1 Myocastor coypus
AAAAAAAAAAAAAAAAAAAAAAAAAAAAAAAAAGAATATCCACCCTAGACTACACCCATAATCTCAGCCTTACTCAGACCAATAATCCCATCAGTACTAAAACACAATCCCAGGGATCATGAATCAAGTCTCAATGGATAGAAGCCACGCCCCATGATTGCATGAGGCTTTGGGTGGACAACTAGACATAAACCACAACAAGCTTGAAGGAATGCCTCTGGCCAGGGTCCTGTATTGTTGCCAGGTGGTAGAGCATGAGTTGTGCGTGATATTTGATACATCCTTGCCCCTCAGATATGTTGGGGTCTAACTGAAAGGAGGAAAGCCTATTTGTCTTTTAAATGAGATCATGCATTCAAGATGGGACATGATACTTTCTACCATAAGTTTACAAGGACAAGATTGTTTTGTGACAACATTCACCATAGAAATGTGGAGAAAAAGAGGAGGCCATAAATGATAAAAATTCTGAAGACAAACAATGAAAGTCTTGGACAGAAAGCACCCATGGGAGATCACCGCAGTCAGCAACCATGAAAACAACAGTGATGCCGCTACCTACTTGGAAGATATGACTGGGGCTGCCTGGGAAGCCCTCTGCACACTTGCTGAGCTCAGAAAAGTCAGGGGCATCTTCTTTTCCTCACACTCCACACCCTATTTATCAGCAAGTCCTGCCAGTTCTCCCTTCTAATACATCCAGACTTCACCCACAGGTCTGGTCCTCACTACACCAGACCTGGTGTGATCAGCCAGGATCCTGTCACTGAGCTGCTGCAGCCCCTGCTCCCCCTGCACCTGCACTTGACTCTTCTCTGCTCTTTAGGGCAAGTGTGACTCAGAACGTGCTGTAAAATATAAGATGCATCAGTGCTCGCCTCAGAGCCCTCCAAATCCCTCTCATGTCATGCTGACTCACAAGCCAAGTCCCTTCAATGACCTTCACATACCAACTCCGTGACCTGAGTGTACAGCCTTCGTCTTCCCTCACTGTCTCCTCTACAAACACAGGCTTCCTACACAAAAGCATTTTAGCTCCTGTGATCTCGGCCTCCACCACTCTTTTCTTCAGGTTTCTTGAGAGTTCACTGCTTCCCTCTTCCACAGCTGGACTCCCTCATTGCCAACGTGATGTCAAAGTCCCCACAAAAGCTCATGTTTGGATGGGGGGGGGGGGTTGGTTCATTTGGAAGGTTTTGTTACTGGTTACTCGGAATATGTGAACATCCAGGCTCTGCTCTTCTCTTTCTGCTTCCTATCTGCAACTGGTCAAGTGCTGTGCTCCCCCCAGGCCCTTCCACCATGGCATTTCTGTTTTAGGGCCAGTCTCTCACAGATTCAATCCACTGAAACCCCAAGCCAAAATAAACCCCTCCTCCTTTAAGCTGTAGGTGCCAGATATTTTGTCCCAGTGACAAAAACATTGCTGCAGACACCTACTCCGTCCATTCCTGACACTGCTATTTATGTTCATAGCAGTGTCCAATTCTCACCCAATGCACTCTTTCTCTTTCACAGTCACAGGCAGTAGTGAGCAGGAACAAGGGAGCATTTCAGTGGGTTTCCTGTGTGCTGGGAGGAGAGCTGCAATCATAGGCTACTTCTTTACGTGGATCACTAGCCTTATGTCCTCCTAGGAGGTTGGCCTCAGTGAAGGATCCCATGCTGCTTATGCAGATGCCTTCAACTTCTGATACTAGAAGATTCTGATCAAGCATCATTCACGGGAGCTTTTCAAAGCTAGAAATGTGAGAGAGGAAATGTAGATATGTCCAGGGTGCACAGATTTGCTGATCAGGAGCACAGGCCTTGGACTCAGGGTAGTGTGCCTCGTCCTGTCTGTGATCTTGCTGCCTACATTACCTTTGAAATTCATGATCCACTCTAGGCCTCGGCAATATGTTCATTAGACACAACTCATAAAACAGATTTTTATCATTGCAGATTGGAGCTTAAAGGTATAAATGATCAAAACTTATAACCAAGATAACAAAAATCCTTACCTCTCTGGGGTCTCCAAAAAGATCCAGAGTAAAAAGTTTCTGTGAAGACAAAGGAAAAAAGATACTATGAGAAATCTTCCTTATGATAAAGCTCATCTTTAATCTGTGACCCAGAGTCATCCTATTTTTAATCCCACTTCATCTTTTTCAGGACCTAGAGTTAAAGGGCACTATACAGGCTGTGCAGCACACAAGCACAAGGATTATTTCCCTCTTCTTCTGCCCCTTTGTGATTTCAAGTACCTACATATGACCTTGAGTCTCTATGTCCCCCAAATCAAGAGATTAGTACAATGATGGATATATGTCAGGGCTAGTCTAATTGATTGCACACACCAAAGTTAACACTGTGATCTTATAGGAGATGCATTCTAAACAGATAGAAGTCCAGAGTGAGGCTCTCTTTTTACCTTACCAGGTGATAAACATGTTTCAGTGAGAAACTAACAAAGGAGAGTAGGAGCTGAATGATTAACACAGACAGAATTGTAATAATATCTTAGATCTGGCCAAATGGAAATCAACTTCCTGTTTCTGAAATACTTTAGTTGCCTGAAGACTTTATTGCATCAAACTGCTTTTCCTTCAAATCCCTTTCAAAAGGAGCTACCTCATTTTGCATTAAGAAACCCTAACACAAAACCACTGAATATGATTTCAATTCATGCTTTTCTTTGTTGTATGTTCCCCAGGACCACAAGGTTTCACAGGGATTAAAACTGCCCACATTAACTAATGGGGCTGAGCTACATACATGTACATGAACAAGTAAAATGTCTACATTATGAGTAGTAGCGTAGCCCAGGGGTGTTAGTCAATCTGTGTGTGTGTGTGTGTGTGTGTGTGTGTACAGACAGTAGTGGTAATCATGGAAGTATTCCACAACAAATCAGAAAGATGTCCTCTGATCACAGGTTCAATGAGTCTTCCCTAAATCACCAAGTGTTTTTGCATAATCTGAGTCCTCTCTTGCCACATGGAGAATGACTGAAATGTTTTCCTCTTTTCAAATATTTTGATATAGCAATGATTTCATTTCTTGGATATCTTGGTTAAGCCTTATTGTTGTGATGAACCCAGACCCAAGCAGGGCCACATTAGAGTCTGTCTCTGAACACAGTGGCTAAACTCAGCAATAGTGGCTTGTCCTGAGGATATAGAATTTGCTTTTATGGTTGAGCCCCAGACAGAGAACTTAAAAGCTAAGGTAACTAGTGAGACCACAATCGAAGTGTTCCCAGAAAGAGATCGTTTCCATGGGCCCAGGATGCTGTTCTCTGGATGGCTGTCTTAATGGGCTTCTCTGTGATGGCCTTCCATCAGTGTGCAAGTGTCACCTTCCCTGAGATCCATCACAGTTGGGCATTATCAGTATGTTTCCTTTCTGCATTCCCACCACACTTAACACACTCACTATATGATTTTGTTTCTCCTTGCATAGTTCTTTCTGAAGACAGCTCTGGCCAATTCATAAATTGCTATTTCAAATTAAAAAGAAAAAGTGAAATTCCCAGATTAGAATGGTAGGCTGTGTACCTCCTCTCCTATGACAGCAGCCTTTCATAAAATTAGCACAGAGAGATGACTAGGTATTTGTTTAATGCAAGCTAATTGGATAGGTATATGGATAAACCAGTGATAACTAGCAGACAAGTGACAAGTATTTCTTCACTTTGGAAGTACAAGGTAGAAAAGGTGTAGAAGTGCATTCCCTGGTGTTATGGCTTTTGTTGAGATGGCTCCCCAAAGTCTTATGCTCTCACAGGTGAAACTTTTTCAGAGATGTCTGATACACTGTACAATATTAGGATTAACAGTGCCAGAACTATGCAACTGATTGGTTTGACACTACCCTTATCCTGGTATCCTGAATACAGTATAAGACACAGAAATAAACTTGTCTTGTTTCTTGCTTATTTTACTATCTTCTTCCCACAATGCATTTTTTCTCCTCCATAATTCCTGTCTTCCAGCCCACCCTGATGAGAAATCAACCAATTATTAACTGAAACATCTCCAAACTGTAAGCTCTAACTTTGGACTTCAGGAATTTCGTTTCGGGAATGAGAGAAAACAAAGAAACAGCTGGCAACTCATTGAGATGAGCAGAGTAGAAACAAAGCCAAGAAATATTATCCATGGGTAAATACTTGCTTGATGAAAGCTATAAATGAATAGCATAGGTAGAAGGATAAATAGAATAAAAAGGTAGTAGATGGATGGATGCATGGATGGATGCATGCATGAATGGATGATAGAAAAATAGACCAGGGAACCCGGAATGCCAAAGTCAGTCTAATTGACTGTACACAAAGTGTACACCGTTTTCTTATGGGAGATGATTTCTAAACAAGCAGAAGTCAAATTAATGTTCTCTTCTCACCAGGCTGGGCTAATTTAGGCAGTTATTGAAAAATACAGAAAATTGGGCCAGTGATATAAATAAATTAATTAAATCTGTTTACATAAATAGAATTTATTTGTATAGCTTATGAATAAATCAAGATAAACTGTGCTATCTTTCTGAAAAGCTTAGTACTTAATGTGCCTGTTTCCCAAATTCAGGGTGGTAGCTCCTGCAGAAATAGAGCACTGATTTCTTAAAATACAGTTGAAAATAGGAATGTCAAAAGACTGCAGTAGAAAGAGGCATGGATGTTCATGCAGGCTTTCATCAGGTTAATGTTTGAAATTTTGACATCTGTGCTACTTCTTAATACAAAAAAGGCAAAATCAAACTCTTGGTCTGGATCAGAAGGCTAACTGTGCTGCAGAAATTGAGAACCTCTCTCAGATTGTTTAAGCAGGTGAAGACAAGAGCTGAAGAGATGAAGTCTAGGGTCAAGTACAAGGGCACCCCAGAACAGAGACGCCTACCAGTTTCAGTGTGGTCTCCAAGAGCTCTTCCTCTGTCTTCTGACGCAGACAGTGCACCATGACAGCTGAGGAAGTGGTTTTACACCCAGCAGCGACAGCAATTTTCTGCAAAGATGACAGGGAACAGCAGAGTTCTGAAGTGCAGTCCCTTGCTTCCACCAATGTATTCAAAGGAATGTTGTCACAAATTCAGTGTCTAATGCAGTGGGATGTAGCTGAACATAATCTGCGCCAGCAGGGGTCAGGTTTGCTTTTATCCCAGAGTTGTTGCTTTCATTCGTTAAGGGGCATGATCCGGTAAAACAATATATACATCTCTGCTAGTTGATCTATTGAAATAGTCATAATGATTATCCCCAACACCACAAATAAATAATAAATGAATCAGTGCAATATACTCAAAGTTGAATATCTCAAGAGTGGTTCTTAGGCATGAAAGTCAAGTGTGCATCCAGGATTTCACTGTCTTATTTCAAATCCCACCTCCTCTACTTCCTGGCTATGTGATCTCCAGTAAGCCACTTAACATCCTAGCATCTTTTTCCCCTTCATATGTCAAAGTCGTCGTTGCACTTCCCTTGTAGGCTTAGAGGAGGTGACGAGCTGAACCAAGTGTGTGCTGTCTCCCACAGAGCAATGGTCATACGGAATTGCAGGAAGTGTGAACAAGATGATTCCCTGAAAAACATTCTACAAAGTATGAAATGTGATTTAAACATGAGCTTCACAGTACGTTTCCTGCTCCGCTGTTCTCACTTCAGTGATCCTTTCAGTGTATCTCATGTTCCCTTGACAATCCCATGACAAAAAGTTCTCTGTGTATTCCAAGAGAGCAGAGAATGTACAATATCTGACCAGGGTAAAGAAAATGTACATTATATGGCTAGCATGAGTCATACCTTAGCCAGAGGCTTGGCATCCTTGCTTAACACACTAGGTGTGAGGATCACACCACTCTGGGAAATAGCCTTGTGGAAGAGGTTCTTGGCCAGGGGAGATAGCACCTGAGAGGGGAGAGCAGAGAAGTTAACCCTCAAAGGGTGGAGGTCAGTGACTCACTTATGTTTTTTGGCTCCCTCTACCAATTCTTCTGCCCTGGCCACTCACCTTATGACACTGGTACCCCTCAACATATACAAGATGGCTAAGATAATTGCAATACAATCTTCTGTTCACTTATTGAAAGGAACAGTTAATACTTATATATTTTTTATCAATTTTGCCTTCCAATTTCTTATACTCAGAGTAAATATTTTGAACAAAGCAATATTCAATATTATAGTCATTGTTAGTATCCTATTATCTTGTAAAATTTGACATTGATTTTTATTCATTCTTTTCTCTTTCTCTCTTTAAAAAATAAAAGAAGACACTACCACTGAGTAGCTATGGCAGCTCACCAGACTCCCTCTTGTTTTCCAGGTTCCCACTGGGTACTGTTTCCCTAAGAGAACTTCAGAGGGATGGAGTGAGAGCTGAGAAAGAATAATATTGGAAGTGTGTGGCATATAACCAAGACAACAACCAAAATCTTAGACAGGCATTTACATTTACAGAAACAAATTCTGCTGCAGAATCTCCATTAGTTAAAATTTATTTCAGCAAAATTATCATCACAAAAGTGTTACAGTTTTTGTCAGTGGTACAGTGCTTCATTCATATATAAATAGATGAAAATATGTGGAAAAAATTCTATAAAAAACATGCCTAATGTTCCACAGTACCTACTAATGCACAGCGGAAGTATAGATGACTACTTTGTTTATTGAGCTTAACAAATTTTCCTTTTCTCTACTAGAAAATTTATGCAACAGCTACTTTTGAATATTCAACTATGAAATCAATACTTTGTATAAAACTACAAAAATAATGCTGGTGCAATGTCCAATACTGACTGCCTGATTGATCTCTTCTGATTCTCCTCAGCCCCTGTAACATGCACAAGTGTCCCCCAGTCCCCAACCCCTGTAAGAGCAAGACATCTCAAGACTCCAGATGGGATCTGTATTCTAACATTCCTATACCATCCTGCCACTATCTCCCTCTGCTTTCAACTTCCCTACCTCCTCCTTCTCACTTATTTCCCCAAGTCCAGCTTTACCCACATTCCCACAGTCTATTCACCTCCTTCTTGGCATGGACACGTTGTCAGAACACCTTAGAGGAAGCCCTTCCCTGCCCTCAGGGATCAAGTCATATAACCTTGATCTTGTTGTATTCCCTTTATGTCCAACCCTACTTTCCCAGGAGAAATAAAGTGAGCCTCAATGATTAAAAGCATCAGACCACAAGGATATATATAAATCATGTTTATGGCAGGAAAATCTTGGGAAAAAACCTCAAGTGCACATTAACAGAGGAATGGACAAAAAAGATGTATTTTTTTTGTAAAATGGAGTATTACTACCTCAGCCATAATGAAGTATACAATTGAGACATTCCAAGGAAAATGGATGAACCTCTTAAGTGAAATAAATATGTCACAAATGACTAAGTATTGCATTGTTCCTCTGCTTTGAGAGCTGTATGTGTAAATAAGGACCAAAGTATTTAACAGGTAATGTGAAATAGGAAAGAATGATACAAAAGGAATCCAGGGAGGGGAAAGCAGAAAGTAAGGGAGGGAAAAACAAAAACTGAAAAAAGGGGGATCATATGGAAACAAAGCCTTGTAAATAAGGATAGGAAGAGGGGTGGAAGGGAAGGGGGCTGGGGGAGAAAGAACAATCAAGGCACAACATATACAGTTGCAAACTCTCTGTGACGAATATTACCATCATGTTCATCCAAATTGTGCCAATCAACCTAATAAATTAAGTTACTAGTTAAAAATTAACAAATTAAAACACAAATAAGCTTAATAAAAATGATTAGAAAGAACAGTGAAAACTCAGTCAAGGGGAAATAAGAGCAATATTGCTATTGCAGGTTAAATTTGTCCCAGCGAATTAAGCTGACTTGAAGCCACCTGCAGGACATAGGGAGCTGGGCCTTGGTTTTTCATGGTCTGATTTGGGTACTGAGTAAGCTCAGCAATGAATACAGGTCTTATAGGGAATAAAGAGAGGCATCTCTGAGTGCATTGGCTGCTTCCCAAGAGGTTCCACCAGAACCCATATCAAGTCTAGAGGGGCGGGGGGGGCTTGGTGGCCAGAAGACTTACAAGGACCGAGACACATTCACCTCCTGCTGACTCTCCAAAGATGGTCACTGAGCCTGGGTCGCCCCCAAAGTTGGCAATGTTGTCCTGGACCCAGTGCAGTGAAGCCACTTGATCCAAGTGACCCCAGTTCCCTGGGCAGTGTTCATCTCCTGTGCTGTAAGAGACAAAAAGCTGGGAGGAAATCAGAACTATCACAGTACTGCTCTTAGAACTGAAATGATTTGAGGTCTCTCAGTTTTCCAGAATAAGGGCTGGGTTCTGTGTGACTGGTACAGAACTCTTCTTTTGCCTCTCTCTCATTGCTGTAGCAGTGTTCTATAGAGTGCTTTACCTTTATTCTGTTAGTTACTGCTGTCTGACCATCTACTGTTCATCAAAGAATGATCTAAGAGCTAGAACACATCTGGGAACAGAATAGTCAAAAATCTCTGTGTATACTCAGCTTATGTTGCAGTTGACAAACAAATGACAAGATGATATTTCATCACCTGTTGAAAGTCACTTGAGGAAAAATAATATCAGGTAAAGAAAGAAGCAGATATGGGACAACACAGCACCATTTTAGACCTCATGACTGCTGGAAGCTTCTCTGCTGCTTTAGCCTTTGGTAAAGTTCTGTCTTTTTTGTTGTTATTTTTATTTTTAAATTAATTAATTAATTTTTTTGCAGAACCAGGGATCAAACCCAGGACTCTGCACTTGCCAGGCAGGCACTTGTGCCATTGAGCTGCTTCCCCAGCCCCTTAAAGTTCTGAATAAAAGGAGCACATGGATCTTTGATTCAAGTCTGAGAGAGGATAGGCGAAAAATGGTTGGATAAATGTATTTTAAAGTTAGAATCAGGAAGATTTGTTGACCAAATGGATATAGTGAAAGAATATTTTAAAAAGAGAGTTCTCCCATCTTCTCTATGCCTGCTATGCTCAGAAAAGGGAAGGATAGAGCTACTCAAAACTGCACTGTGGGATTTTAGGAAAGAGAGGAAGATCCTTGTTAGGTAAGAGGTAGGGGACATCACAGTGTGTAGGTGTAAGTGGGAGGCATCTTGTTGACATCCATGGGAATGAAATATCCCATCAAATGATGTCACCTGTCATTAAAAGAGGTTGATACTCCAAACAAGAAGTTATAAAAGTGTTCAGACATAGGGGAGAGGCGGAGAGAGAAACAGCGCTGAGAATGGGGTGGGAGTAACAAAGCTGCAGAGAAGGAGCAGCCCAGGGAGTTGGCAGAACTTGAAGGAAGCCCTTCAGAGAGGGTCTCTGTAGCTCATGCTCAGAAATCCCAAGAGGCAGGAGTGGGAGCTGCTGGGTCACTACTGTCCTCTATGAGGAAAGCCTGGCAGTGAGTTAGTTCAAAGTCTGCCTCAGGACACATTATTTACATTCCCTCCCTGAAACTCTTTCTTCCTTCTTTCCTGGATATGTACAACACTTAACTTCTCTGCTGAATGCTCATTCCTGTCAAATGAGAAGAGGATCCTTTCCTGACTTTGGTGGGCACTGGGTTACAACAGAGGTAAAAAGGAGATGAGTAATTCAGTGGCAATAGCATGAAGGCTGGGATTTCCACAATACAGAGTTTGGAGGGTGCATCAGGCCTTCCAGCCAGAGCGACTCAGCCCATGTAAAACCTCAGAATCAAATGGGTAAGTGTGACTGACCTGTGCAAAGTCGGCCAGATACAATAACGAGAGGACTGTATAGATCACTAAGAGTCTTATGATAGCTTGCTTTGAGAGATGACATGATAACATCTTGGACATCGCATCCGTTCTGTGGCTGCTACTTTGGTTTGGTTTGCGTATGGTTCCTGGCTCACCACCCTAAAGATTCTTGTGCTGAAGGCTTGATCCCTAATGTGCCTGAAGCCTACACAAATGGGGCTGCTGCCCTTAACAGAGTTTAATATAGATCCCATGAAATGCCGGTTAGTTCTCCAAAGAAAAATGTGCCACAAATCAGCAGACTGCCCCAACTTCTCCCCGTTGGCTCCTTGTCTTCTCCTGTGACATATTCTATACCGTGAATATTCCCTTTCTGATCTTCACTATACTATGACACAGCCATGGCACTGTCACCAAAGACTAATGAAGTGAAAACTCTGATGATTGGATGAAACAAATCTGTTTCTTTAAAGTAATCATCTAGTGTCAGGTACTTTTCATGTCAACAGAAAACATACTGATGCAGAAGCTACCATGTGAAGAGCCTAGTATCTTACCTGAAGAATCCCCAGATGCCCAGACGGTACTGAATGGTCACTACAATCACATTCTCAAGGGCAGCAAGGGCCAGCCCATCGTAGGCTGGTGTCCCACCAAACAACAGACCACCTCCGTGGATCCACACCAACACCTGCACAGACAAATTCACATGGCTCACAGGAAGCAGAACTGTGAAAGATCTCACACACTGTCTGGTTCCTTTCTCTGGTCCCATCCCTGACTTAGGGAGCCCACTGTACCAATTTCATGGTGCCCATCAAATTTTCCAATGGCTGCTTCAGTGCTCTCCACCTCTCCCACTTGGGTTCTAGGGCATCACCCCATTCAGTGTGCCAGAGTATCCCTTTCGCTTTCCTCAGACCTTATTTGTTGCATTCTCCCAAGATGCTTCAAATTAATAATATCATGAAATCAGGAAGAGCCAACACTGCACCATCATAGCCTAACAATTCACCAAGATTACATGACCATGGGAAGCACTGATACTTCAGTTTCAACTCAGTTTAGTTATTATTAGGGGAATTAAATTTGAGTGCAGGAATGATTCTCTCAAGACGTATCATGCATTGGACAGTGACCTTTCCTTACATGCCTTCTCTCTACCTCCAAATCCTCCCACTTTCCTGAGCCTACCTAACACCCACCTCCTTCATGAATCATCAGTGATTTAGCTAACATCTGAGAGCCGACAATGTACCAAGGACAGAAATCAGAGTTGAAGATGAGAGTGGATGTAACAGTTCACAGTCCTAGTGGTTGAATTTCAAAAGTTCAAGTTTAAAGATTGTCTCAGAGAGGATAAAACAAAAACTATACTGAAATTTTTCTAATAAAATATAAAACCAACAAAAGTCTTTCTATCCCCATTTCAAGTTCTTTTAAATAACACATTCATGAGGCAAACATAATACTTTCCTGTATAACAAAGAGGAAATCTTGAACATGATATCTGCACAATATGCCACGGCTACTAAATGGTAGCTGCTGAGCTTCCCCTTGCAATATGGTCCAGCACTTAGATATTGGGCCGCCCATTGAGTGCTACCCACGACTACACTACACAAAGTCAATTCTTACGTGTGTTCATTGGTGTGGGTTTATGAACATGCCAAGACTTCCAAAAAACTTGGCAGGCATAACTCAGTATTCATAGGAGTTACTCTGTTTGATCATGAAAAGAAGCTTCAGAAAAATTAAGAAGCTGTCCTTGGGTATATTTTAGTCAAATGAAGATCCTGTAGTTCTAGCTTGTGTGCACAGCTAGAAGGCCTCTTGTTTTCTAAGCTCCTGAAGACCCTGCTCCTTTTCCCCCCGATCCCAGAATATCTGCAAGGCAGGAATGGAGTCAAGATCCTCAATGAGTGAAGGCTGAGCCCTAGAAATGATTGGCAAGGATACACTGAGTAGTTAGCAGATGCCTATGAAGCTAAGAGAGCAATGTCCTTGAAGCCAGCATCTGCATGACAAGTATGGGGTTAGGTGCATATTTCTCCTCTTCCTAATTTTCAGATAACACTGAGTATAAAAGAGAAATCTGAATGAGTGACTGATTAGTTGAGTGAATGGATCAATGAATCAATGAATGAGAAATATTTTCCCCCTTTCCTTATGTCTTACAAAGCACTTACAGGGCAAATTTCTAGCCCCAAGGTCACCAACTCTTACACAATTCCTGAGACCTGTAACAGGATCCTGCTGGAGACTTTGTCCTGTTTTGCAACTTGCTGTCTCCACCCCACCCAGGTCCACATCTGTAATCTGCATCACCTTTGACCCTTCATTCACTTGATAAATGCTTACTCATGGGAATATCAGCCAGAGCCAAAGCAGTTAGGGAGCTATGAGAGAATCTCACCAACACCCCTGTCACAGGACAGTGAAAAGCCTCACTGCAGTTTTGGGAGAGTGAAAGTTGTTGTAGTTGCTGTGTGCAGAAACCAGCCCATGGGCTTCACTTCCTAGCCCAGTCAGAGTGCACTGGTTTGACGATCAGAAGACCCACGGTCTTGTGTTGCCTTCCCTACATGTGACTGCCCTCCCTCCATCTGTGCCTCCGTTTGCCTATATTTAAGATGAGTTGGGTTTGTTGACTTTTCTAAAATATTCCTTCCAGTTCTAACTTTCTTTAAAATTAAATCTAAACTACATAGGATCATAAAGTTCTTAGTTAACTAGTAATGAACTATAATCATTGTTTTCCTTCTGTTAATGTAAAAAACTTGGGTGATAGATAGTATATACTCAAGATGAATACAATTCTCCCCAAAGGCCTGAGATGATCAAGATAACATAAAGGAGAAATGTGCAAGTCCTGTAATGAAAGGAAGTTCTGGGCCCATGAATCTGTCCTGGCCTATGATGCTCCTGCTTCAAGAATCCTTCATCACCATCCCGTATATACTGAATTATCCAATGCTGGAACTCACCAGTCTTAGCAAATGGTCTCCAGGCTTACCGGAAGTCTACTTTTCCTTGTCAAGTCAGCAGGGGTGTAAATATTCAGGTACAGACAGTCTTCAGAAAATGTGACAGTAATATTCTCTCTGGTGTTCAGGAGGTCTAAATCTGCCTGCCCTATAACTGGATCTTGGGAACACCTGACAAGGAAGAAAGAACACCAATTTCAACCAGATGGAAGCTCCTAGCTCCTAACATTGCAGTAAGAACTTTAAGCCTATATATGGAAATACCATCACTGAATGGAGGAGTTACATTGAGTGAGATAATTCTAGAGGCACTGATCAAAACCCTGGAATATTTGGGGTGCTTACAGGCCACGTAGAGTGGTAAACACAGTGCTTTCCTTCAGAGTCTTTGAGACTCTCTTGTCAGGGACATAGGCTGCCCATGAGCTGAATGGTCCTGATCAGTACATTTCCTTCATTACCAGGATAGCTGCACTCTCTGCTACATTGCTAAGTAACTGTGGTCCTCCACCAATAAGATAAGTTCTAGTCCTTAGTAGACTTCTATCACCTAGGAGAACTTCTCAAATACAGAAATTCATATTTAACAAGCATTTTGAAGGCAATCTCTGGAAAACCGCATTTCACTCTTGCATCAGGACACCTAATGTGCTGGGTGAGCTTGAATTTTCCTTCTACTCTGGGCCCCAACCTGTAAGAGCTGAAAGTGAAGTGAATGCTTTCTCTAAAGGTCTTGCATATATAGCTCACTAAGTCTCACTAACCTGTCTGCTTCCGTGATAAGATGTCTCCAAGACCCAACACAGGTTCAGATTTGTCACATGTATTGAATTGTCCCTATGTGTCCAGCTCCATTTTAACTTTATGAACTAACTCATTTAAATCTCAGATCAACCCCAGGCAAGGACTCTGTTACCATCAGATTTTACAGATAAGAAAATTGAGGGACAAAGAGTTTAGAGAACCCTCCCAGGTCACAAGTTTCATGTCATTCTGGGTTCTTATTTTCAAGTACATTGTAAGGAGCATTCTAAGATCTTGATAGACCCAGCAGATCATCATTGTTTGAGGTGCACTGGGGGTGATTGTAAGGTAGTTTTCTTTTCTTTCTTTTTTTTCTTTCTTTCTTTTTTTTAAAGGGCCTCACTACTAACTCATAGCAATCCTCCTGCTTGTACCTCGGAAGTGCAAGGATTACAGGTGTGCACCACCATGCCCATTCTCCATCACCAGCTCAGCGCACTGGAGAGTGAGATGGGTGCAGCAGGTGGGACCAGGAACTGAACCCTGGCCCCTGTGCTTCCCAAACAAGTGCTTAATGCACTGAGCTATACCGCTGGCCCTGTAAGGTGTTTTTCAACTGGACAGGGTAAGAACTCTTGGTTCACTTAGCCAAGGTGACTGGAGCATAACAATATAGACTCATCCAGGAAAGACAACTTGCAAAGTGAACACCAAGTCATAGCTTACACCCATATCCTTCCTTCATCCACCATTGCCTCTCAGCCATTCCAAGGTTTAAGATGGGTTAATAGACATCACCACTACCTATCCTCTCCCTCCTTGGACCATTACTTATTCCAGAACTCTGCATAATCTCTTATAGTACTAATTCAGTTATTAATTTGCATATTATTTATTATCTCTCTCTGCTAGTTGCAAAATCCGTGAAGGGATGTGCTTTGTGTTGTTCACTGTTTTGTCAAAACTGGATGAGGCCCGGAATTTTAATGTTTAAGTGAACCATAACACGATGAATTTAGGGAAATATTTCCAACAGCCTACAATGTTCTGGAGAATTCTAGAACGCAATATAAACTGGACATTGGATGGCCTGCCTCCTCATTCACCCCCCCATCCCTCTAACACAAACATCTCCTATGAAGGAGCCCACTGGCTTACATAGGAGAGTAAGATGTGGTGTTCTTCACATAGCTCCATGGCTCTGGAGGCTGTGGAGGAGCAAATCGCAAGGATCCAAGAGGAGGCTTGGCAAAAGGCACTCCCAAGAAAACAGCCACAGGCTGCGCATATCCTTCAAGGCTGTCATACTTCCCCAGGACTTTGCCATACATGGTGTCCACCACAGGTGGAGAGGACGGGTGCCCTGCAAGATACAGTAAAGAGAACACATCAAAGGACTGAGGTTAGAACTTGAGTTAGTTGGAGTCTGCCACTTCCTAGGCACATAAGCTTGAGTAGGTCCACCAACTCCACTAGAACTCCGATTCCTCTCAAACAAAATGAGGATAAGGAAAACTGTCCATCCTATCTCAGAATCCCACATAGAAAAGAAAGTTGGAACAAACAATAGGAAAAAGTCAGGGCAAAATCTGTACGCAAAGGAAAGAAGCTGGGAATGAACACAACACATGTCCTTTACCTTAGATATGTGTGTCCGTTGGAATTCTAATGCTGCACTGCATGATGTATGATAGCATGCACAGCAAGTACCCTCTTGTTTCAGGAAATCTGAGCTTATAGGAAGAAGGAGCCACACACAGTCTAAACACCAGGAAGAAAGAGATTGTGTCATTGTACAGCAATCAAAAAGTTGTTATTGGAGTTGGAATAAGGGGTGAGTTGTTCACTGGCACAGAGCAGCTAGTACTGACTGCCAAGGACCAGCTACATAGGGTGAGGATGTATAAAAGGCAGACGAGTGAAGGTGCAGAACATTAGCAGCATTCAGGGCCTGGATGGGAAACAGCAAGGAGAATATGAATATCATGAGATGAAATCCATGGCAAGTGAAAGATAATTCTGGCATGAGCAGGTATACCAGGAAAGGCCCTGAAAGACAGGCTAAAGAATGCAGGTTTGCCTAGTGGATGAATGAGCATCAAGAAACTTCTACACTAATGGCACAATAAATTTCTACAATTTTCCTAAGGAGTGTCCTGAATAGATCTTTCTGCAGAGAAAGAAATGAGACATTTTATTAAGGATATATTTCTTTGTTTCTTTTATTCTTCTCCGTACGTATTACTGATCACACCAAGATGTACTTCCTAGGAACTAAATATGTCCATGGCTAGTGGCATTGCAGGGTTCTTTATTTCTTTACGCTGCCCCAGACTCTTGTACCACATAGATTCCTCCTTATTTGGGAGAAAAATGTTAGGAATGTAAAGAGAGATATGCTGGAGGAATTGAGAAGAATTTGGTCCTTGAAAGAATGTGGGTTCCTCAAAGAGAAAGGAGGAAGAAGAGTAAGTCTATGATGCTGGCTCCAAATGTTACATGTTTAAAGGCAGACTCACTGAGAATTCTGCCAAGAAAATAAAAGATGAGGCTATCACAAGACTGAAAGAGGCAGTTTGGGTTCAGTAACACTAGTCCAGATGAAGATGCAGATGCACAGCATGCATGTGTGTAGTCTCACTGAAGACCTGTGCAACAGAAGAGACAGCTCTGAGAATAAAGCAGAGAGATAGCTGCAGTTGAGCCTGAGAGCACTCACCAGCATGGGGCATGAGAAGAGCACAGCGTCAGGGCAGCCAAGGGACAAGAGGAGGTGGGGCTGGCAGGAGTGGAGTGTGCTTCAAAGAGCGAGGGCAAAGGAGTGTTAAGGTCCCCTGTTAAGATTGTGGTATTGGATAGCAGATTTTTCATGTCCATTAAGGTTTGTCTTATATAATAACTTCATGCTCCCATGTTGGGTGCCTACATATTTATGAATACTACCTCTTTACCTCTTGAATTTTTCCCCTAACCAGTATGTAGTGGCCTTCTTTATTTCATTTGAGCAATCTTGGTTTGAAGTTTACACTTTCTGAAAACAAGATAGCTACCCCTGCTTTTTTTTTTAGGTTCTGGGGCATGTGGTACTGTTTTCCATACTTTAACTTTTAGCCTATGAGTTTCTTTATGTGTTAAGTGAGTTTCTTGTATACAGCATAAGGTAGGATTTTGCTTTCTTATCCACTCTGCAGTATTTTTCTTTTAATTGGAGAATCGAGTCCATTTGCATTAATGGTTATAATTGAAATGTATTGACTTATGATTGACATGAGTTTTACTTACTGTTGTTTAATGCTTTCTCTGCTGTTTTTTTTTTTTAAAGAATTTTATCTTATTTTTTTTTCTCGTTTCAGAACCTTTGTTTGTTTATTCACTCATTTTTATGGCTGTCTCAGCCCATCCTGAGGGCAGGGCTGGCTCAGCATGTGGTGCTGGGGATCAAACCTCAGTCCCTGAAGCTGCCCAAGCTTTCCCAAGCAGGTGCTTTAGACCACTGAGCCATCCCGCCAGGCCCCTGTCTGCTGTTTTTAACTGGTTGCCCTATTTGGTGGGTTCCTTCTGTTTTCATTTGCTGAGTTTGGGTCATTTTGTTCCCTCTCTAAAGCATTTTTTAGTATATTGTGTAGAGTTGGCTTTGACATCATGAAATTCTTTAGTTATTCCTTGTCATGGAAGTATTTCACTTCTTCCCCATACTTGAAAGAGAGTTTTGCAGGGTATAGCAGTCTGGGCTGGAATTCCTTCTCATGGAGGACTTGAAGCACTCTGCTCCATGCTCTTCTTGACTTCATGATTTGTGAAGAGAAATCTGCCATTATTCTGAGGATATTCCTTTAAATGTGATCTGTTTCTTTTCTCTAGCAGCTTTTTTTTTTTTTTTTTTTTTTTTTTTTTTTTTTTTTTTTTTTTTTTTTTTTTTTGGTGGGACAGGGTTCAAACTCACGACCTTGCACTTGCCCAGCAGGCACTTGTGCCTCGGAGCTGTCTCCCCAGCTCTCTTAGCAGCTTTTAGTATATTATTCTTCTACTGGATTTCTGGGATCTTGGCTATTATATATCTGGGGGTGTTTTTAGTCAGGTTGATGTTACTTGTAGTTCTATATGTTTCAGTTACCTGAATGTCCAATTATCTTCTCAAATTTGGGAAGTTTTCTGCTATTACTTCTGCCCATATTCTTTTTACATCATGTGTGTTGACTCCTTCATTCTTGTTGATTCCTATTAATCTCACATTGCTCATTTTTGTATCATCTTGCAGTATTGTGGCCCTAGTCCTTCATGGTCAGTGAGGACTCAGGACAGAACAGAACCCGTGCTATAATATTCTATGACTCAGTGGTTTCCCAAATTTCTGTTCAAGGAGATTAAGGGACCACAGAGGAAAGGGATTGAAAGTATATAGGAGAGTCTCCTAGAGAGAAAACATTCTCTCGGGCTTTTACAGAGAGTAAACTGGTCAAGCAATGGCCGTGACTCATCCAGATGGCTAACACTGACAACAGTTCTACAAAGTACTGTACATGGTTCCAAAGTAAATCCTGAGGGGATTTAATTGACCGTGAGAGATACAAAATCTACATGTTTTGTTATACAGTTCTTGCTTTAACTTGTCCTTAACCACTCAGCAGAAAAGTTTACACATGACCCATAAAACATAAGGGTAGTTTAGTATGCTGAGCTGTAAAAGGCTCAAGTCGACAGCTTCTAACATTGCTGGTTTCACCAGTAACACAATGCAATTATGGAACATTTGACTATGTATACAACTACCTTCTCTTAGGTCAAAGAGAAGAAATCTATTGTACCAATAACCATTAGAAAACTTATCATGTCTACACCCTGTGCCTTGTATAACTGTAAGGACAACAATATGCATTGTATCAATTATTGTGAATGTACTATGAATGTATTTTGAAACTGTCATGTTGTAATTTCTCATTAAAAGTATTTTAAAAAAGAAAAAAAAACAAAGAGGGGAGGGCAGTAAAGCTGGAATTTCTAGGCATGGTCTGAATTAGTTTGACAACCCTGCAGCTATACAAAATTGGCTGAAGCCAGGCGTGGTGGCACACACGCCTGTAATCCCAGCACTCGGGAGGCTGAGGCAGGAGGATCGATGTGAGTTCGAGACCAGCCTGGGCTACAAAAGTGAGCTCAAGGCCAGCCTGAACTGCATAGTGAGACCCTGTCTCAAAAAGACAAAAAAAAAAAAAAAAAAAATGGGCTGAAGCCAGGCAGCCCAGCGTGAATATGTGGATGACTCGTGAGTTTTCACCAAGAATGAAAACAACAGTCATCACCATTCTAGTTATAAAGATTGTCCACTTTGGGACAGACATACACACTCATTCCTTAAAGTTCAGTCTCAAAACTAGGCTTTGGTACATTAGCATGAAGAATGTCATGTCACACATGAAGGAACTGTCAAACTAGATGCAGCTTCGATGTACTTTCTAAATATGAAAGTGAACGGAATTGCCAGGGTACTCAGAAGTAAAGGACAACTCTACTCCAGGTTTAGGTCCTTCGTCTGCTTTTTACAACATCCCAGTTCTCTCACAGTGCTACATAGCCAAGAGAAAGTAAAATCTGTTGATGTCACTGAGGTTAGGATGCTTATACCCATGTATTGTCTGGTTTCAGAAGCCAGTGGCACTACAGCATGATTTTCCACATTACCTTGGGATAGTACACGTTCTGCTGATTCATAATTTCTCTGTTTAGAAAATGGCACACATGTATATCAAAGTCTGTCATTATAGACCTGCATTAACCAACAATTTCATTTCTGTTCTAATCGTTTCACCTGTGTGACCTGTGATGTTCAATCAATCAGAGCCCCTCACACCTGCCTCTTTTTGTGCAATACCATGTCCACTGCATTGACAAGATCCTTTCTCTTGATAACCCTAAAGAACAAATTATCTCAGCACTGACCTACCAATTCCTCCAGGGTTGGCCTGACCATATCTGAAATTTTCTGTGAAAATGCCCCATTTAGATTCAAATCTCTTATTCCCCTTTCACACACATCATTTAAGACAAGCACTGTTGAAGACCGGATTGTATAGGGTTCAATGGCTGAGCACAGAGACCTCTGGCTCCCTCAGAAAACAGCAAGTGCATAGCTAATACTCTGATCTCTAGATAAAACCACAGCTGAGGCAGCCAAGGACATGTGTGGCTAAAGCTCTCTATTCCTGAGCAATATAGGTATAGCGAGATACAACAGTTATATAGGCAACAGTATAACTACTGATAAGCATTATTGCTACCAACAGTTAGAAATATGTTACAACGCAGCTATCTTAAAGAAAAGACATATCTTGTTTATTTTGTTGTAATAAAATTAAAGGCAAGTATAAAACGCTGTATAAGCATCCTTTTTGCCATGCAGAGATGACATAATACCTCTTTGTTTTTGTTCAAATTTGAATTACCCACTGCTGGCCACCATGCCCATGGCTTTCCACATAGATACCTTTTTCTTTTTACTACTCATATGAAGGTTTATTGTGAATAAAATGGCTCACACTTCTTTCAATCATTTCCAATTTACATTTATGTTAACAATATGTAAGAGGACTGTGAAGAAATATAAAATTACCTTAGCTAACGGTTTCAAATAGTAGCCCTTTTTCACTTAGAGTGAGACCTCTCTTATACACACACTGGAAAGACACTGAGCTTATTTGGTGTTAGAGTGGTGGTAGCAGTAACCCTCTTGCTACATAGAAAGGAAAATTAGCATTTCCTGAAAATGTTCAGAATATCACAATAGCTATTGGCAAGTGGTAGCTCATGAAGCTCCAGTGGCAGAAGACAACAGGAAGAGAGAACTATGAAGTCCTACAAGTACCAAAGAAGCAAGTTTACGAACACTGAAGTTCTCTGCTTCTCTACCATAAAGATGATTGAATCACATAAGTCAATAAGAAGTCAAGGGCAGTAGAACTAAACATGATTCTACCAAGAAATACAACATTAGCTGGCAACTAACAACGTAATTCAGTTTTCCAAACATAACTTTTATCTCTCCAGTAGTTTGCCTTCAAGATTTATATAACTTCAAGATTTACTAACTTATAGGGACGTTTTAAAAGATTTACATAACATATAGGGACTTTTTTAAATAGGAAGACTAAAACCTTTTCTAAAGATAAATATTTTTTTATCTATTTATAAAAATAAGGGTCAAATGCTTTATGAAAGTGAATATTTATTCACAGTTCCAAGCAAAATTAATAGTGCTTTCCTTCTTTGTTTTCTGTCAAAAGCAATTTGTAGCTGAAATCAGTGGAAAACTGGGTTACACTATGGAAGCTGAATGCTGGACATCAGAAAGTTGTATTTAAGCCGGGTGTGGTGGCGCACGCCTGTAATCCCAGCACTTGGGAGGCTGAGGCAGGTGGATCGGTGCAAGTTCGAGGCCAACCTGGGCTACAAAAGTGAGCTCAAGGTCAGCCTGAACTGCATAACGAGACCCTGTCTCAAAAAGACAAAAAACAAAAAGAAAGTTGTATTTAATTGGTAAAATGCACTAGCTGGGGAAGTCTGAACTGATAAGGTCTTGTTCTCTTCCTACCCTGGTGCCATCATTTCCCTATTTTGTTTAGAATAAACATAGGCTGCCTGGAGCATTACCTCGTCTCAAACCACAAGGAGTCGTGCATTCTGCTAGTGGGTGTTAAGCTTCCTAGAGCCCTAATGGCAAGTCACTTGTCTCTTCTAGTTAAGAAGCTTGCCATCTAATCATTTCAGAGGTTGTAGGCTTAATCAGTCCATGATTAAGGATCTTCCATATAGCTTCATAATTAATAAGCCATTTCATCCATATTATATACCACTGGGAGATTATATTGACAGGTATTACTGGCATCCTTATGTTAAAGTTTAGTGAAAAAAAAAATGGGTGACCCATGCATAATAAAGTTGACTATCTTATTTGAGGGCACAGAGAGCATAAATTCTTGGGCTGGCGAGATGACTCAGCAGTCTAAATTGCCTGCTTAGGCAACCGCAGGGACTGTGGTTAGATTCCCAGCCCAGGACAGGCTGAGCCCCCATAATATTAAAAAAAATTCTAGGCCTCTTTAAATGAGAGATAATTATAACTGGGCCAAGAACGAGAAGTGAGTTCTGTTAAGCCTCGTGTGTAAAACGTAAGATTAGTTCACTGTACTTCAGCACCGGCTTTGTGCTCTGGAAGCTCAGGGTGTTTATCCTCCCCTATGTCTCATTATGTCCAGACCAAACTCTGTGGTTTAAATGCTACAAGTCTGTGGCCAGAGGGAATGCCTTCCAAAAGGACATGTCTTGCCCTTCCTTTATATCATCTCTACAGACAACTGCTCAAAACTTGGATTCTTAAGTGTGTCCTCCGATCCCAGATGTTTTCCTTTTCAAAATACTCACCCCACACTGTGCAAGCAGAAAGAGATGCCAAAAGCAGAGCATAGACCCTCATCGTGAAGGGCAGCAACTTGGCAGCCAAGGAGATCTCTGTCCTGACCCAGGGGAATGCGCTTGTCCTCCTCAGCACTGCTCCTGAGAAAGCCACCTAAAGGGCCCATATACAGAATCTGAAGAAATGAAAATGTTTTCTTCTTCTAAAGCTCTCCCTAGGCTTTCCTTTTGACTTTCTTTCACACTCCACCCACCTAGAGTTTGCCCTTCTTTGTCTAAACAGTTGCCCATACACTGTTTGGCTAAACTTTTATTAAACAGTGGACTTTAAACTTAGTTGATAGATTGGCACAATTTAGTCCAACAACTTTTTACATAAGGCTTTGTTCCTGCATGACTCACACTTGGTGCAGTGTAAGCCTCTCAAAACATGATCCAACAACAAGAAACAAAAAAGGCTTCAGCAGAAGAGAACTTAATATAATAGTAAAACTTTAGTCTGAGGTTCACAGACTGAAAAATCTCAGAGAATCTCATCATCCCAGAGTTACTGAGCTGTGAGTTTAGAGTATATCTCTTAGCTTCTCTGGAATGATATCACACAGATTTCTAAATTTGTAAATTTGGAAGAAATCCTAAATTCTGTCTAATTCCCCCTATCACAAATCAGCCTTTGAATATCTCTACCAAGTAGTCTAGCCTTGCATCACATGTTAGGATTTGATCTCCCACCAGCCCATTTATTTATTCATTTGTTAGCATTTAGAAAAGTTGTTATGCACACACAGATCAGTTCAATATGTGGGTCTTCCTCTCAAGCAGTTCTCCAGGTAGGGGACAAGAAAAGCGGGGAGGCAACGCAATGTGAGAGCACCTGATAAGGGGCATGCAAAGTCCTCCGGATGCCACTGGAAAAGTCTTCTTTATAAACTGTCAGGAACATGCCAGGTGTGGTGGCTCATGCTTGTAATCCCAGCTCTCAGGAGCCTGAGGCAGGAGGATCAGTGCAAGTTCGAGTCCAGCCTGAGCTACAAAAGTGAGCTCAAGGCCAACCTGAACTGCATAGCGAGACCCTGTCTCAAAAAAGACAAAAAAATAAAATAAAATAAACTATCAGGAATACAAAGAAGATGATCAAATCCTCACTCATGGAATCATCAAAAGCTCTACAATGGAAAGTTTAAATATCCACTTATACAGCTGAATTAGTAAATACTATGCATGCATTCAAAGTGGTGATGTAGATCAAAAGACATTCATAATCTACAATGAAACGTAGTGTAAAAACTGTTATGGCTACTCAGGGAGACAGTTTGTCATTAAAGAAAGTGCTCCCATATAAACCAACAATTCTAGCCCTAGCTTTGAAAGTAAGACAACCAAACACACTTGACATATAAAAACGTGCACATGAATAGAAATATTATTCATAATAGCCAAAAATCAAAACAGCCTGGTTCTCCATCGTTGTATGAACGGACAATAAGATGCATTGTATTTGGACAGGAAAATCCATTAGGACATGAGAACAGCATGCTTCAGTGTCAGTGAAACTTGAAAAGCTTTTTGTAAATGAAAAAAGCCAAGCACACAAGGCCATAGCATTCAGGACTCATTCCATTTGTATAGAATGTTCAGAACACTCAAAAGAATAGAAACAAAAACTGATGTTGTTGCTGCTAGCAGATGCAAACTGGGTGGTAAGGGCCATGACATATCATTGCTTGTGTGTATGCAGTCTCTTTTTAAATTTTTTTTAAATATAAAATATGGATAGAAAAAACAGCACCAGAAATGACACAAAATTTTACTAAAGAAAGTAATAGGAATTCAACAATGGTTACTATATGTCATGATGTTATCTTCAAATTAGTTGTTCAGATTTCCGGATACAAAAATGCAAGATTGGCTAAAAGAAAAACTAAAGCAAAACAATAACAAAAAATGAAATTCAAAAGAAAAAAAATATTTAAGTATTAACTGCTCCTTTCAAAAGACCAGTAGAAATCTACAGTAGAATTACCCAAACTGTCACTGTAGCACAACATAAAGTCAACAGTTATTTTTTTCTTTTGTGATGACTAAAAGATTGGTTAGAGGCAATATCTGAGATACTTTTGAATATACTATACAATTTGAATGCTAGCTTTTAAAAGGTAAATGTTATCATATGATGAAATACCACTTATAAAATAATAAATGACTTGTAAACTGAAGTATTTTAAATTAGCCTGTATGTATGATCCCAGTTCAGTAATAAAATACATCTTTTTCATAGAAAAGTTCTGATGCATTTCCATCTAATTAGTACTGCAACAGACATTTCTCACCTGAAATATTATGCTTTTACTTACAAGCAATGCACACATTTATCCATTCATATATTTACCAGATCAGTATTTATCTTTTTTTAAAGTTTTTATTCATTTTAATGAGACCAATGAAACAGTTACAAAATAAGTTAGTAGGATGGTTACAATAATTAATACCATGTATATTGTTGTCTTCATAGTAGTTATTCAGAGGATAAGATGTAGACCTGATATCTTGTCTAAATAATATTAGACAAACTTTTGCTCACAATGAACTGACATTAGTTGAATCTGCTTCATACATTCTATTGCTTTCCTATACTGCTCATTGAAGGATGCCATCATTTTTATATTCTCTATTTTTTATCAGTGTCTTCTTTAGAAGCACTTAGTATTTCTTTTGTGATAGGTATTATTTCTCTTTTTACTTCAGAAATTGTTTCTGATCTAATTTCCTCTTTATCATTTTGTGGTTGTTTCTTCACTTCAGATGTTTCATTTCAGAGATTTCAGGTGTGTGATTTCCAACTTCTTCCATGCTGTTGTCTCCTGTATTTGTTGTGGGTGGGCTCTGAGCCTGTCAAAACATTTTGCTTGTTCTCTTTGTCAATTTTTATAGCCCTGCATTCTGATGCTTGGTGTAGGGCTTTGGTAGAGTTCTTACTTTAGCATCAGATCTGGATCTACCAAGTTCAAATTCATCCAGGAGGGTGTGGCTTGGGTTTGGAGGCTAAACTCCGCTTCTTCCTGTTACAACCCTCAGAGGTGAACCTGCTGTGCCACTCTGGCAAGATGTTCTGCTCCTGAATGAGCTGGATGGGTCTTCTCTCTAGTCTCTCTGTAGGGAGTTCTGTGGCAGTTTTCCACACTGGGCCTGTCTGATGGGTGAAGTTCCGCTCACATGCCAGGTTTTGTGGCTGAGTTGAATGAATTTCTGGTAGGCACAGGTCTGTCTCACTCACACTCCAGGCCTGGTTTCTGGATAATGAGTTTCCAGTAGGTCCAGAATGGTCTCATTCACATGCTAGGCCTGATTGCAGATTCAAATGAGTTTCCAATCCCGCGACTAACTTCCTGTTCCAGCCCAGCCCAAACCCCACCGCTGGGAGCTGGGCCTGCGCACCCGCCGCGGGTAAGCCCCTGCGCCCCTCTGCCCCGCTTCTGCGTTCCCGAGACTAACTTCCTGTTCCAGCCCAGCCCAAACCCCACCGCTGGGAGCTGAGCCTGCGTGCTGGCTGGGTCAGGATCATTGGCCTGCCTTCCCTTTCCACGCCCCGCCCCCCCCTTTTTTTTTTTTTTTTTAACCCCTCA
>PVJA010030801.1:0-25473 GCA_004027025.1 Myocastor coypus
AGAACCACTTTTTCTAATTATGCCCGGGTTGAGGTTGGAGAGAGGACAGGTTTCTGTTGAGCCTTTGCAAATAGCCACATTGGTATGAAAAGCAAGAAGATACACTAAGAGTTCTGAATTCTTTCCTCTAAGTTGTTATGGACTGCAGACCACCCAGCAAGAAAAAGTCTTCCTTACACCCATAAAGTGAACACTGGGCCAGTATTACAGACTTAAACAACAGTTGCCTCTTTCCCCCATCAGTTCATCCAATTCTATGTGATTAGTTCTGTTCCACTGCATCTAGGCTCTACAATCTCACATCCTATCCACTGCTTTGCCAGAGAGCCCTGGAACTCCTAACTTAACCCACCAGTATGTTCTTAAAGTTGTCCTAGTGGTGCCATCAAATGCCTGTACCCAAGAGGAGATGCTTGAGGTGGTGTTTTTCTGGGACAGTTGTTAATGAGAAAACTTTTGACCTGCAGTCTGTCACAGCGCTGTTAAAATGCATCAGATCAAAACAAAAACTATCTGTAGATGACAGAAGCTTAAAAACTGCTGCTTGACATATTGTTGGTGGTTTTCAGAAGTGGATGATCTGATGAAAATTCATGACAAGAATAATGGAACTGACAAGGAAATGTGTTTACTCCTATAGTATTTAAAACAAGAAGCCATGCAAACATAAGCTAAAAAGGCTGGATAGTGTCTAACAATGTAATAAGGCCAATTTCAAAGAAGATAAGGAAAAATAATACATCAATGGATGAAAATCAATGAACGTTTTTACAGCACAGAAAATCTCAAGATACATACAAATCCTAAAACATAATTTACCTACTATAGTATCCTAAGAATATCAATTAAAGAGACTCAGTGAGGCTTGGAGTACATCTCTAAACATCTGTATTTTAATAACACTTGATTGGAAAGCTGAGTGTTTGTTTACAGGTGAAAACTAAGAGCTTGGAAGATACTAGTTCTAAATTACAGAAGTCCATTTGTGGCCCACGTAACAGTCTAAATCATCCATGAAATTGTGACTGGGACTCTGTAGTTATCATCAGACAGCATAGTAGGATGCTGGAAACTAGAAATCCTGGACAAAGAGGCCGTGGAGCTACCTGCAGTACTTTACGTGCAACATATTCTGAAATTTCTGAAATATTCATATAAACAGTAACATTTTATCTAAGTTTAAACTCGAGAAAGCTGAGCGTTTCCTTTGATCTGACATTTATTCCCATGTGATTGAGGAACAAGTCAGAAAATAAGCTTAGTATCTTTAGCGCTTCTGTTTTTTTAAAAGGTGAGAGAATACTTCTTTGCAACTTTCCAGGAGCGCTCTTCCTGAAAATAATACGTATAAGCTCATCAAAACTGAGTCTGCTTTAGCAAAGTTTTAACCCTTCACTGCTTCTTTTCAGACTCATAGCTGGCACCTACAATCCAATTCCCCTTCCGCGCAGACCTCTACGGATTTATCCATTCAGATTTTGCCCTTTACTGTCCTTCCTGTTATCCTGAGAAGTCACTTTACTAGAATAAAAAAAACCCTACTTTTTCCTCCCTAAACAAAACCACATCCCATTACCACTCAGTACCGAATTTGTACTTCTGCTGCTACTATTCTACAAAAGTCTATTCATGAGTATTAGCTACATCATTTATCTAAAATAACTTACATTTCAGATAAAATTGAGAGCGTGGAGAATGGATCCTTATAGCAACCTGTGCCACATGGGTATTTTAGAAGAATGCTGTGTGTGGAAATACTGTACACATAGCACCGCTTTCTACAGCTACATATGCTGCTTGAAGGTCCTAGACTATGAATTCAGCTACTATACCCAACACCTCTGAGAGTTAAGGCAGACCTGGGTTGGAGTCTTTTCACCAGTGAATGCTTTGAGTAGTTAATTTTGCAGCACCTCAGTTTCCTTATCGCGAAAAAGCAAGAGTTCTGAGGGTAAGTGTGGTCGCTTATGTAAGCACGCTGCTCCTCTCCTGGCTGTAGAGAGCCCTTGATCAGTGATTTCCTTGTTCCTCCACCTGGGAGCACGGGTTTGGATCCACTCACTCAGCTATAAAATGTAGTCCTAGCGCAGGTGCGTTGTTGTGCCGACCTCCGAGGCCTGCAGAGACAAGGAAGGCGTCGTGCTACCTTCTTGGAACTATGGGGAGAATTCAGAAGAGGGTACGCACCCACAACTCAGCAGTCGTAGTTTTAGGTTTGGTTTTATTATTAATTCTGCATGTGTGAAACTGAGGATCCCCCCGAGAGCCTCGTGCATGCTAACCAAGTGCTGTCCCACTGAGCTACAGCCCCAGCCCAAGTCAGCGGTTCTAGAAAGCACTGCTGTACTCACGGAGCACCAAAGAATGACGTCTCACAGGCACTGTGTCTTTCAGAGGTCAGCTGAGTTGGTGTTGAGAAACGCTGCCTCTTTTAGCGTGTCTAACACATGAAGTGTTGGTGGTAACCAGTGCGAACTGCTCAGAACACAGGAAGCATGTAATAAATGACATCTCTTACTCATTATTACTGATGACGTCGTGATGGGTAGATATTAAGCCAATTCATTTTTTCCTGCAAGAAACAAGATAGAAGCTGGGGTAGAAATGAATAAGATAAAGACTTCTAGGCTGAAATAAAATTAGAAGGAAAATAGTAATGAAGAAATCAGTGACAAGCTGGAGAGGGTGGATTTGCCCCAGACTCTACACTCTCTGTCTGTGAAAATAGGGGTCATAGCAGTACAGTTCATAAGGGTGTTTTGAGATTTCACAAAGTTCTACCAGAAAAAGATCTAGGTTTGTGCCAGGCTTATACTGAGCAGTGAGGGATTTTTCTGTTCACTTTTCCTACTGTTTTGTGCCAGGCATCACTAATTTGTGATTTTTATAGAACTGCAAGGCGTTAGTTCCTCCATAGAACACATGGGTAAAATGAGGCACAGAGAAGTTACACCATATGCCCAGCATCCTGTAGCTGGTAGACGAATGAGCTACAGTTTGAACCCGGGTTAGTTTTTCTTCTAGGTCCATGGCTTTACCGCTGCTCCTAAGTGGTGTGGTGTGGAAAAAGGTCACCTGCCCATTTGGCCTTAGACAAGTCACCTAATCTCCAGCACTTACAGCTCTGTTTCCTGAACTATAATAGGGAAATAAACATGTACCTCTAGTACAAGGCTCGGATGGAATTCAGTGAGAAACTACGTAAAACACTTAGCCTAGTGCCTAACCTAAATGGCATTTGCTGGGCGCTGGTGAACTTCTGCAGCAGAAGAACTCATTCTCACTGGGGAGAGAAGCTAGCCTGTGACTTGGTGGATGTGGCAGTCTTTGTGTCCACAATGGAAGCGCGCGGCCTAGCCAGCGTTTCCAAGCTCAGCATGCCAGGGAATGTTCCTGGACATGAGGCAGGTGACCTCGGTTGTGTTGAGGTGGCTCCAATACGATTTAAGACCAGGGAATTTCCAGCCATGAGCTGCTGCTCCTCCCACCAGGCTGTCCATCAGGACAGGTGTGAGCAGCTTGCTCGTGATATTTTGGAGCCACCTGATGCCCAGAAGTTCCCGAGCTCTGGGCCTGGCTGGTTCCCTGCCTTCTGAGCCAGTGTCTGTGTGGGCATGTCTGGGGACAGCTGGCAACACAGGCACCTTTCCAGAGAAATGACGGTGGCTGCTGCTTATGGGCTGGGCCTATTTCCTTGGGCTCTGTGAGGAGGAACAGCTCAGGACATGGAGGCAGGAAGCTTGTGGGAGGAGGGGCCAGGGTGACCCAGGAGCTGGATGAACAGGAATAGGTGTGGAGGGGAAGGTGGAGGGGACAGGCCAGGAGGAGCAGGAGCTGTGAACTCCCACATTGTCTGTTTTCCCCACACCCCGGGCTTTCCAAGGAGGCCAACAAGGCCAAGGCTGGGTTGGTGGCTGTGGCTCAGATGAATGCCCTGTGGAATTAGGTAGGAGGATTGAGGAGAAAGGCATACAATACATACCGAGAGACAGGTACCAGAAACTCTGGATCTATCCTCTCTGACTGAGTCCTCGCAATAATCTTGGGCTGCAGCTTATTCTCTTATTTAAAAAGTAGACAGAACTAAGAGGTAAAGAGGCTAAAGAAACCCAAGGTCATAATAAGTAGCAGAAGCAGAAGTGAAAATTGAGGTTTAAGTCTGGTGTCCCTTTTCCTGGGCCACTGTGGTCCTGAGCTCGTTTGGGCCCTGACACTGCCTACATCACTTTGTCTTGTTGCATTTTCCTGATGCCTGCACAGTTGCACTTGGTAAGGCAGCGGGAAGACCTGGGATGAGCAAGGCTGGAAGAGCTGCAGGGAGAAAAACGGGGGCTGGGAAGGCTGTGGGCTCTGAGAATGCTGCCCGCACACCGGGCTGAGCGTGTGACGTGTGCGTCCCTTCCCCCACCCCCTCGTGACTCTGTCTTCTCTGCAACTACTTCTGCTCTTCCTCTTCCACCCTGCTGTTTCCTCTTTCCCTCCTTATGGGGCAGACTGGTGTGCAGCTCTCAGGCTATATGGACTGACCCACAAGACAATCGGGGGTCTGGAATATTCTGTGTGGTTGGCCAAGCTTGAGTTCCTTCAGTCAGGCCTACCACTAAGGATGGAGCTGGGCAGCCCCCATGTAACCACAGACCCAGTGACAGACACCACGGGCAGAGCCTCCTCTGAGGCCCAGGAGCCCCGCTGTTTCTAAGCTGCGCATGTGTGCGGCACATCGACACTGTTGCTGCTCTCCTTTTGACCTCTAATTCCCGCCTTGTGCCGAGGTACGGGCAGGGCCTGCAGAGCATCCTGAAGGCCAGGCCGTCATCGTATCTCTGAGCAGGACCACAGCTCTGCCAGCATCACCATGCGGCCTCTGTGTGTTTTAACAGCTGTCTTCCGAAAGGAGCGGAGCTTCCGCTTGTTGACCACCTCTTCCAAACCCCATAAACTTGTCCTCTCCCCTGAGCGAACCTCACACTCCAGTGGAAAGCCGTGCCTCCTGATCCTGTGTGAGTGTCTAGGGCTCCTTTCCTTGGCGTTCTTCTCAAAGCAAAATGATCTGTATTTTCCTTTTTTCTTCCCTAAAAAAATATTGTTATCGCAGTCACTGATTTCTTCTAGAGAAGTCTGACTTCCTGTGGCTACTTACCGATGGCTTCTTATCTGGAAGGAAGCCAGAGAGGCTGGCCCTGGGACCAAGTTCCCAGTCTGTTCCACCCAAGTACCAGCTAGAGGAAGGAGGCAAGAGGCACGGATTCCTTGGCGTGGCTTCCTGTCCGAAAAGAGCTTCGTGTCCTGTCCTGTCTTATATGCCAAAGGCCTGCTGCAGGACTCTGCCCCTGTGGTATCTATCCCCAGGTGGCTTTTCCCAGTGCTGTAGTGGCCTTGGGTGTGGGGGTGGTGGCAGTGCCACCACTGGCTCTGGTTATTATTGTGCCCAACCCTCTGTCTTCTTGCTTTTGCTGACCCCAGGACAGACACACCCAAGAACACTCCACCAAGTTCATCTCCTCAGGGAAAACACCAAGGTTGACTGGAATCACAGCCATGCCGCCTGTGGTGTGGCCTCCTGGGCAGCCCCATAGGCCTATAAATACCCCTGGCTAAGGCACAGGGAAACAGGATGGCTCACAAGGGGGTTTAAGTCCCCAGGGCCTGCATCTGGCAGTCAGGACTGTCAGCAAAGTGCTTGCTGAGCAAGAAAAGACAGTGCAGGGAACTGGGTGGAGGGAGGGTTTCCCTAGGGAGAGGGAGTCCTTTTTATTTCCTCCCAGAGGCAGAGACGCCCTGCCCTGCCTGCTTTGTTGTGGTAGTAATGGGGTTTGTGGTGCTGGAGGTGGAACCCGGGGCCCTAGCATGCCTGCATGCTGGGCAAGCATGCCACACAGAGCTGCACCCCAAGCTTTGTGGCACTTCTTGCCTTTCTGCTGTCACAGTGTCAGTGATGACAGGTCCTTTGGGGGCTGGCTGGCTGGGGTTTATCTGTCACTGCTTCAGCACACACTGTTCCCTGTGCTAATGCAGAAGCATTCTTAGTACAAAGTCTTACCGAGGTTGATAAAGTTTTTATCACATTCCTTTGCAAGAATAAGGGGCTGTCAGCGAAGAGATAGTTCCTGTATAGGGCTTGGTTATTCAGTAACCAGGATCCAGTGGCGGGGGCACTAAGAAGTGATACTTCTTTGTAGCAAAGAAGTTCTTGGGGCAGTGACCCCAGCTGGGAGAGTCGGGGGGCCTTGCCCTTTGCGTCCCTTGGCCCCTGGCTTCCTTGCCCATCCTGTGCCGCCCTGGGGTGCAACCCTGACGTCATTGCTGTGTGTATTTTGTACCCGTGTGTTGTAGGGCCTCTTTGGTTCTCTAGGGAAGGGCTTGTGAGGACAGAAGTGAAACCTGCAGGTCCATCCGGCCTCGGGGCCGTGAGAGTTGTGAGATCCACAGCGTCAGCCCCCGCCTAGCCCCTTACACCCACCCATGTCACCAAGCCCCTTCGGCTTACTGGTTTTTTAATTTTTCTTATCAATGTTTATTAGTTTTGCAAAACATTGTATTTCAATGTTGGTTTTTATACTCGCCATACTGGGAAATAAACCCAGGGCTTTCTCATGGAGCTACAGTCTCAGCCTTTTTTAAAGGCTTGAGGAAGGGGGCTGGGGATATGGCTCAGCAGCATAAGTGCCTGCCCAGCAAGTACAAGGTCCAGAGTTCGACCCCCAGTACTGCAAGTAAAAGAAAAAGAAAGAAAAGATTGAGGCAGGGTTTGGGTAAGCCACTAAGCTGCCCAGGTTGGGCTCAAGCTTACCATCCTCCTGGCGCAGCTTCCCAGAGCACCAGGATTGCAGGCTTGGGCTGGCACACCCAGCTCCAGGGTGGGATTTTCCCACATATGTGATTCTTAATGGTATTTATCTTCCTATTACGCTCCTTTACCCACGTGCTCTTCCCCTTATTCCTTTACTCTTGTCTAATAATAGTTTTGCTCTATTTTCAGAACATCTTTCATAGATTCCGCATGCTCTGGAGAACATAGTTATCTTTTTATTTTTATTTATTTATTTATTTATTTATTTATTTTTGAAGGACCAGGGTTCGAACTCACAACCTTGGACTTGCCAGGCAGGCATTTGTGCCATGGAGCTATCTCCCCAGCCCCCATGGTTGTCTTTCTAATCTGGTTTGTTTCACTTAAGATGAGCCTCTCTGGTCCCATCCATTTTTCTGCAAATGATATAACTTCATTCTTCTGTTTATTCACTCATTTCTATGGCTGGCTCAGCCCGCCCCCAGGGTAGGACTGGCGCAGCATGTGGTGCCGGGGATCGAACCGTGGTCGCTGAAGCTGCCCAAGCTTTCCCAAGCAGGCGCTTTAGACCGCTGAGCCATCCCGCCGGGCCCCGTCTTCATTCTTCTTGAATAATATTTCCTGGTGTTTATGGCCCAGGTTTCCTCTATCCCTTCATCTGCTGATGGACACTTAGGCAGGATCCAATGCCTTGACAGTCATGAGTTGTACCAGTGAACATGGTATGCAGGCAGCTCTACAGAATGCTGGCTTGGATTCCTGCGGGGATGTGCCGTGCCATAGGACCTGTCATGGCGACTATCTCACTGAGCTGCTGGTAATGCTATAAGTGAGGTGACAAACTGTATTCAGAGGCACATACAGGTGTAAGCACTGAAGCTGGCTCCTGCCTGATTCCTAAGCCCTTACTCTTCTGTCTTGTAGACATCCCCTCCTTGAAATGGTGGGACCCCACAAGGCTGCCCCATGCTGGGAACAGCTGGCAGGGCGCAAGGTACCCAGAGAATGGGCCCAGTCCTGCAGGGAGGAAGGCTCTCTGGAGCTTTCTCCCAGAGTCATTTTAGGGTAGTGCCGTGGGTCTTTGTGTGGCTTTGCCTGCTGGTTCCCTCAGCTAGGGAACCTTCGCCCCTCCAGCGGCTTCCTGTCATCCTCCAGAGGCGGCCCAGGCTCCTCCACTGGCACCCCAGGCTCTACCTGGCTGGGAGGGTTCTGCCTCCTCCCAGGTACACCTCCTCCTCCTGTGCTTGGCTCAGTCCCACCTTCCCGACCTCCTGAACTATGCAGAGTTCCATAAACAGGCAGTGTCATTTCACGCCCCTGAACTTTTGCATGCCTTTGCTTCTCCATGACACATCTTCCTGTACAGCCTGGTGGCCTGGCCACCGCCTTCTTGTTTGTGAAGGTGCAACTGTCACCTCACCTCCAGGATTCCTTTCCTGCCCCCCCCCGCCCCCTCCCCCGCCCCCCGGCTTGGTGTCCCTTCTCTGGGCTCCTTGTCATGCAAGGCTTCCCTTCTTTATAGCAGAGTTGCACTGGCTCCGTCCACCCCCCCACTGACCCGTGAGCTCCAGGAGGGCAGGGGTCCCTCTGGTGATCTCTCACTGTTCCTGGATCGCCAGCACTGTGTGTGGGACATGGAGGCACTTGGACAGGCAGGAGACCAGCTGTCCTTCTGCCAAGAGAAGCAGGATATCAGATATGGACACTGGAACGTTTGTTCTCCGGCCTAGCTCCTCCCATTCACAGTTGAGGGAGACAGGACTGCAGGTGAAAGGGGCATGGAGCAGCTATGGAGGAGCACTTGGGACAACAGCAGGAGGAAGGGCGGGAGGTCGGGGCTGAGCCGCTGAGGCCTTCCTCTGCGGGCACCTTCTGGTGGGTAGGGGTGGAGCAGTGCTCAGAGGTAGGTAGCAGCGGAAAGGTTACTGGCAGCAGGGGTACCTCCCATGCCCTGTTAGCCTTTGCCCAGCTCCTAGTAAGGCCTTGCAGGCCCCAGTCGGTGCCCCAGTGCACCCTCCAGAGAGGATCTGACTTGTCGCTCTGGTCAGCGGCTGCACATCCTGGAAAGGTCAGGTCAGGCAGGCTTAGCCAAAGCTCGGGAGCCTTAAAGGTGGTACCAGCAGGGTCCAAGGGGCCAGAGTGAGAGTGAGATTGTGTTCTCTTCATTGTGAGACTGATGGGATTCAGGCTGCCTACCATCCTCGTGCAAATGAGGCAGAAACCAGACTGAGAAAAATCTTACTCAACAGATGAGTAAGAGCCATCACCACACGGAGCTTCCTCCCTGTTTGCCTGGACCAGGCAGCATCCTTGGGGGGCACCGTGCTGGTGCTATCTGGAGCTGCGGTTCTCTTGCGTCAATTGCTGTTTACACCGAGGCAGCCAGGCACGTGCTCTGAACTCTCTCAGAGAATTCTCAGAGTCCCTCGACTTGGAGCTGCCAGCCATGTGGCAATTGGTGGCATCTGGAAAACTTTGCCAAGGTGCGTCCCTGTGACAGGCACGTGGGAGTGGTGCCAGCTTGCCTGAGAACTCGGGAGCGTAGCAGACCTCTCTGGTCCATCTAGGTAGCATTGGGAGAGAGTAGTCAGGGAGGCCAGGCTGTAGAAATCAAGACTGCATATCTAGAGCTTTATTCTTGATGGAATGGAAGGAGATTAAAAAGTAAAGGCCAAGCGACGGAGAGACGCATGTGTCAGCGCCTTCTCTTTAGAAGGTGAATTCGGAAGTGGAGGAGAGGATGGAAACAGAGATATAGTTCGGAAGCCCAAGACCAGGCACAGAACGAGGGGGCCCGGCAGCCCAGCCTGCCCTCAGGCTCGGCAGGAACACCCTCTTTCACAAGTGGTATCCTGTGTTGCTTCATGGGATGTTTGGCGGAAGTGAGTGAGTTCGGGGTTTGGAGGCAGAATCCCAGCCGGGGCAGAGCGAGCAGATAGCGTCTGCCCTGGGGCGCTCGGAGCCAAGCCCTCTGGAGGTGGAGGGCTCTGGCCCCTCCCACTTTCCAGGGCTTCCTTCGTGAGCCAAGGCTGCCAGGTCTTTCTCCATGCCCAGCTCTTTCTCTCAGGCTGGAAATACCCTTTCGTGGTTTTGTTCTTGGGTTTTTTGGTGGCTCTGGGGATCAAGTCCAAGGCCTGGGGAATGTTAGGCACATGATATGCCATTCAGCTTGCCCCAGCCCGGGCTCTGAGGTCTGCTTTCCATGTACTCTTGGCTGCTGACTCAGCTCAGCTGATGCCCTGCTGGGTAGCAGATGTTGACTCAGGCGGGGACCACAGCTCTTCCCTAGGGCCTCGGGATGGGGGAAGGCCCTGGAAACTGTGAGCAGGGGCTGCCTGGACTGTCCTTTCCATCCTGGCCAACACATTGCCATGTGAGCCACGAGGGGGAAATGATCTGAATGATCTTTCCATCCAAGAGAACAGGACCAGCCTGGGACTAGCAGAGAGAGCGCCTGAGTTCTGTCACCACCTGTCCCAGCTGGCTCAGCTCCAGGGGTGGCCCGGGCTCCGTCTGCTGTCTGCTAAGTTTAAGGGGCAGAGGAGCTCAGCTTCTCTTCAGCTCGCTCCCAAAGCCCGTCATTCCTGGTATCTCAGTTCCACATGCAGAGAAACAGTGGCATCCTTGTCTTGGGGAGACCCGGGGAGACAGAGGGCTGGAGGAGGCAGGAGCTCCTCCTTGTGCTTGATTTTTTGTTTGTTTGTTTTGAGGTACCAGGGCTTGAACTCAGGACCCTGAGTTTGCCAGGCAGGCACTTATGCTACCAAGCTATGTCCCCGGCCTCCTCCCTGTGTTTGAGTGCCCCGCTAGGCAGGCTCCACTAGAAGCCTCAGAGGATGACCAGGAGACCTGGCCCCCAGCAGCCTGGCCTCTGGATGGTGTTCTAGGCCTCCGCTAATCACTGCCCTGCAGAACCTGTGTGCTGGAAGGAGCTGGAAAGTAAAGAGTCAGAGGCGCCCAGGCCTGGGAGCTGCTTCCAGCTGGCACCCGGCTTCCCACGGACCCAGATGTCTGTCTCCTCCTGCAGGTTCCGTGGCTTCATCCTGCTGCTCACCTTCCTGATTTACACCTGCTATCACATGTCCCGGAAGCCCATCAGCATTGTCAAGGTGCAGCTGGCTGGGCAGATTCAGGGCCCATGAGAGGTGCGCCGTGGCACAAGCGGCTGGACCTCAGGCCATGGTCCTCCCCGTCCTTTGCCCTGAGCACCCGCTGCTCGCAGTGCAGCTCACTGCTGGGAGCTCTCTCCTTCACGTCTCCCTAGGGGCTCCCTTCCAGTTTATTCCCCAAGTCAACAGCACCAGTGGGTGCGAACGGGATGAGAACGCAGAGCCCTAGGACCCTACTGAGTAGGGTTCTACTCAGGGGTCTGGTGGGGCCACCTTCCCATCCCTTCAGGGGAGTGGTGTGGTTGGTTTGGGTCGGGGGTGGGCTGTTCCTCTCTGGGCTCAGTGGGGTCTGGGGTGATGGGGAGACCCTGACCTATGCCTACATTGCCTCTCAGAGCCGTCTCCATCAGAATTGTTCCGCGGTGATCAGCCCCCTCAATGACACCCACAGCCTCAATGATACCACGTGGTGCAGCTGGAGTCCATTTGGTAAGCCCAGGGCATGCTGTTCTTCCCCGTGCTCGCTCTCCCCACAACACAAAGCTGGACAGAGCCAGAAAGGGCTTCTTGCAGGGACAGCCAAAGCAGCCAGCTTTCGGTCTTTCTTGTTTGCTTCCAGACAAAGACGACTACAAGGAGTTACTAGGGGCCATAGACAACGCCTTCCTTGTGGCCTATGCCATCGGCATGTTTATCAGGTAAAGAGAAGCCTACAGAGCTGGTGGCCAGCCACAGGGAGACAGTCCAGAGCTGCTGGCAGCAGGCTAAAGAGGGCACGCAACAGCTTCCCTGGGCAGGAAGGGCTGTCAGCCCGTGACCAGCCTCCTTTCCTTGCCTCCACCTGGTGGGCTCTACTGCCAGCAGCCTCTTTCCTGAATGCCCCTTTCGAGCATTCACTGAGCTAACCATGTTGGGGGTATGGACCGGGATCCGCATCTTGGATAGAGGAGTGTGCGTGGGGAATGCCAAGGTAGATTTGTGGGCAAGCCCAGTCATACCATGGGAGCAGCTGGACAGCAGCCCACGCTGCCGACCTTGAAAGTTTGGGTCACTTGGTGATGACAGGTTGGAAGGGAGGAGGCAGCTGAGAACCACTGAAGAGGTAGAATGCAGGCTGGCAGTGCAACTCAGTGATGGAGAGCTTTGCCTGGGGTGTGGCAAGCTTGGGTTTGATCCCCAGCACTGGTAAAAGAAAAGAGGAAGGTAGGAGAGGTGGGCATCGAGAGCTGACTGTGGGCAGAGAGGGAGAGCCTGAGGGGGTTGGGGAGGTAGCTCCATGGCACAGGTGCCTGCCTGGCAAGTGCAAGGTCGTGACTTTGAACCCCACTCCCGCAAAAAAATATAAATAAATAAAATAAAATAAAAAAAGAGGCAGAGCCTGAGTTAGCTCCATTGGCCTGGCATGGATGGCCGAGGTGGGGGTGGTGGTCATCACATAGCTGAGGAATGCTGCTGGGCTTGGCTGGTGGGAGGAGAACAGGGAATCTAGTTTTAGAGTGCTGGGTGTCAAATGCTTTGGGGACCTCCAAGACCCCAAAGGCATGTGGGTACCAGGTATGGATCAGGAACGAAGCTGTGAGGATGAGGCCTGCGGGTGGTGGTCAAAGCCTGGTCAGAGAGAAGAGGAAGTGCCCGGAATGGTGCCCGAGGGCGTAGGGGCAGCAACCGCAGGTTCCCAGGCAGTGGCTCAAACAAAGCAGAGGTCCCAGGAGCGAGGGCCCAGGCCAGCCTGGACACACGTCAGCGCAGGCATCATCAGCGGAGGTCTTGGCCAGAGTGGCCTGGGCAGCATGGGTAGGGGAGGAGACGGGATGGCGGAGTGGACCAGGAGAGATTAACCACAAGCCCAACTCTTTTCCAGTGGGATTTTCGGGGAGCGGCTCCCCCTCCGTTACTACCTTTCCGCTGGAATGTTGCTCAGCGGCCTCTTCACCTCCCTCTTTGGCTTGGGATACTTCTGGAACATACACGTGCTCTGGTACTTTGTGCTCATCCAGGTAGGACACCAAGGCCCGTGCTCCAGCCTTCGTTCCCGTCGCTGAAGGGGAGAGCTGGGGCCTGCTCTCCCCAGCCACGCCCAGGCACAGCAGTGGCGGACCTGGCTTCCTGGCTCCTGGTCCAGGGCTCCACCTACACACATGTCTGGCTGCCCCAACAGTCACGGGCCACTGGCTTAGTGCCTCTGCCTGGAGCACTCTCCTGATATCGCCTCTGAGGTGGAGGCTGGGACCCAGGGCTAGGAAGCTTGAGCTGGAGGAGAAACCGGCTTGTGGCACCGGGTACGGGAGGTGCATGTCGGGGACATGCAAGCCTTTCGGTGTGGCGCTTGGGGGTCGTGCCACTGAATGGCCCCCGCCAAGGGTGGTCGAGCAGGCTCACGGTCCGGGCTTGTTTTCACCCCGTCTCTTTCCTGGCAGATTTGCAACGGACTTGTCCAGACCACAGGTTGGCCCTCCGTCGTGGCCTGCGTTGGCAACTGGTTCGGGAAGGGGAAGTGAGTGTGGTGAGGAGGCCGATTTTCACAGCTGAGATGGGGAATGTTTCTATGCCACAGAGCAGGACCAGCTATTTTTATCAACAAGGACCTGACCCTGAGTACAGGGAGCCTCGGTTATATTTTTCTCATCACAATTACATGACTATTTCTGTCTTCTCAAACTGGATTTTATGCAAAACAAGTTGCTCCTGAGCAAGGCTTCTCCACAGTGCTGCTGACAGGCAGAGCTGTGCTCCGTATAGCAGGTGGTTCAGCAGAACACCCCAGGAGAGGTCAATGGCTGTAAGAAACAGTCCCCAGATACTACCAGATGTTTGTGGGCAGAATTGCCATCCGTTGAAGACCAGGGCTGTAGAGAGAAATTAAGGGGCAAAGAGAGGACGGAGTGGGGGCTTCACCTCTTTCCTGTGGTGCTTTCAGGGGATCCCAGCGCCTGCTCAAGGCCAGCCAAAGTCTCCTCACTGGCTGCCTCTTTGAGGCTTTGCAAGTCCCTGTCTCGGGTGTGTCCTGGAGCCCGGAGGCAGCCAGTGCCTGGACTGGGCTCAGGGCAGTAAGTTCTGCTCTTTTTTCCCCTTCAGGCGGGGCTTCATCATGGGGATCTGGAATTCCCACACTTCCGTGGGCAACATCCTGGGCTCCCTGATCGCCGGCGTCTGGGTGAACAGTCACTGGGGGCTGTCGTTCATCGTGCCGGGCATTATCACCGCTGCCACGGGCATCTTCACCTTTTTCTTCCTCATCGAATGTGAGTGGCCCCCCTCCCTCCCTCCCCAAGGACCCCAGCACTAGGAGAGAGCCTCTGGGTGTGTGAGAGGACTCTGGTCATGGTCCTGGGGCAGTTCTGTCATTTTTGAAGAAGAAATATCTGTGCCTAGGATTTCTCAAAGTCCGCGTGAGATGGCATCCAGTGTGTGGCCTGTGGCAAGTGCTTGGCCAACAGTGCCGAGGGGTGGAGCCTGGGAGGGGTGGGAGGAATTGGACCCTGAGGCCCCTGACTGCTTACATCTGGTGCAGATGGCTCTAGTTATTCCCCTTCTCGACAGCCTGTGAGTTGGAAAGCCCAAGATGAGTGAGCCTTTGGTGTCCAAGAGGAGTAGTGACAGTTGGTAGCTAGAAAGGCCAGGCCGGGAGCGCTGGCCTCTTGGGCTTCAGCGCCCAATCCCAGGTTGGGAGGCAGCATGGGTAGTGCTGGGCTGCTTCCTGTCACTGGCTAGGAGCCCAAGGAAGGTAAGAGGGAGACCTGGCCTCTGGGGGAGCTTCTGAGAGGTCATTTATGTTTTTCAGACCCGGAAGATGTGGACTGCTCACCTCCACAGCACCATGTGAGTGGGAACCCTCCTCCAGTCAGAGGGTCTGGACTCTTGGGGTTGGGTCCCCACAACCTGACAGGCCAGGCGGAGGCTGGCCCAGCCCCTCCAGGCTGGGAGCCCAAGTCCTCCAGGGAGCAGGTGGCACATGAAGGAGCCCACAGTGAGCGCTTCTGTCTGCTGCGCAGACTGGACCAGAGGAGAGCCAGGACAACCCCGAGGACCCTGGGAACAGTTCCTACTCCCACAGGGAGAGCAGTTGCTCCAAGGAGCCGGGCCCTGAGCCTGCCGCCATCAGCTTCCTGGGCGCACTCAAGATCCCGGTAGGAAGTTTGGGGAAGGAAGGGAGAGGGCTCTCTGGATCTTTCCACAGGATGTGGGGACACAGGGTGCTGGCAGTGATGGAAGGTTTCATGGGAGTGTTGGCTGCTTAGGGATGGCAGTGTAAGGCCTGTCTGGGCCTAGCAGGCACATGTCCCTGATGGGGGCTGGGTGTGTATTTGAGGTTGCTTTATGGGGTGGTGGACAGACCTGGGGTGGTGCTGAGCTGCCCCTTGGGGCCATCGCTGGACCAAAGGTCTTGGACCTCTTTTCACTGTGTCTTCTGCTCCGCTTCTCAGGGTGTGATCGAGTTCTCTTTGTGTCTGCTCTTTGCCAAGCTGGTCAGCTACACATTCCTCTACTGGCTGCCCCTCTACATCTTCAATGTGGGTAAGTGTAGGGGCAAGAAGAGCAGGAAGGATGAGGTCTCTGAAGAGTCCCAGGCCCTGCTGCTCCTGGGGGACATGGCATCGCAGCCTATGACCCCAGCATGTCTAAAACCCAAGGTTTGTTCAGTTGTTTGATTGGGTGAGAAGTTCAGCCCAGGTACCACCCCTAGACCCTGAGGTGGGCATTAGTAACACAAAGCTCTCTTCTGCAATCCTGTCTTCTCCTCAGCCCAAGTGGAGGAGAAATCCCCCTGCGGCTGCCTAGTGCTCAGGGGTGGGTCCTGGGAGTGCCAGGCAGGGTCTGCATGAGTATTTCTCCCAGCCTGGGAAGAGGCCTGGTGAGTCACCTACAGCCTGGCAGTGACCAGCATGCTCTTCTGCCAAGGGGACTGTGTGGGGCGGATGCCTTTATGTTGGGGTCTGCTGGGCTGCACTGGGGGAACTGCCCCATGTCGTGGGCTACTCTCCGCTGCCTGAGGATGCACAGACGAGGAGAGATGACTTCTGTAGTTGAAAAGGACGTTTCATGACCTCCTGGCCTGGGTCTCTGCTGGTCCTTAGGTGAAGTGGCTCTACCTTCCCATCCCCCAGGGGCCTTGAACTCCACCTGTCACCCAGGACCTCTCACCCAGAGCTATGCTGCTCCCTGCCAATTCTAGGAAGAACACTGCTACCCAGCCACTCACGTGCTTGCTCTGAACAGGATCCCAGGGTGGCTGATGGCAGCTGATCTCAGGCTGTAGCTTGCCTACCATGCCACATGGGGCCCTCTCTATGACAGTGGCAGATTTCTGGGGCCATGTCATGGGCACTGGGACTTTGGTGGTCATGGTGCTGACTGCACACTATGAGCCAACCTTGGGGTGTAGCTATAAGTCACACTTTTGGACACTCAGCCTGGACAGGAAGTCCCCCTTTTCCTGCGAGTCTCCTTGCACTGGCAGCTACCTAAGGTGGCAGGGAGGACCTCTCCCAGGGGCCTGTGGTGAGGTCAGAAGTGTGGCAGACTGAAACCTGGCGAAAGTGACAGTGCTGTGGGGGAGAGGTGCCCCCAGGACAGGGCTGGCAGGGGTCAGGCCCCAGGCTTGCAGGAGAGGGGCTGTTCTGAGAGGCCAGGGTCATGCTGCAGGACAAGCCTGGGAGCCAGAACAGTGAGTCCCAACCTGCTGCCGACTCACTGCAGCCCTAGCCAACATGCACCTGCTTCCTCTTTGAGGAGTGACGGGGCTGGGGGAGTCCCCTGTAGGGGTCTTCTGGCTGTGGCACTCTGGCCCACTGCTTGCATCTCATCGTATGTGTTTCAGTTACTCTTCTCTTGCTGGGACAAATACTCAGCCCCCATAATGAAGGAAGGAAAGGTTTATTTAGCGCACAGTTACTGGAGGTTTCAGAGCATACTCAGCTGGCTCCGAGGCAGAGCGGCACATGGCAGAGAGCGGCCTTTCCTGGTGGCAGCAAAGAGCACAGAGCAAAGGGAGGGGTGGCAGCTCAGGCGGCCAGCGGCCTCCCAGCGCCTGCCCGGTGCAGCGTCCACACCTACAACCGTCAATCGCGAACTCCAGAAGCCACCCCAGGACTGCGTGAGACTTTTGGGAGAAAACTGGACACAAACCGGATGTGCTTGTGTTTTCCACAGCTCATTTCGGGGCCAAGGAGGCTGGGGACCTATCTACACTCTTTGATGTTGGAGGCATCATCGGTGAGGCCCTGACCCGCTCTGCCGCAGGGCGCCTTCCCTGCTTCTCTGCAGGGGTGCGAAAGAAGGGACCAGCCAACCTGTGGGGCCATGGGCTCCCAAGAAGAAAACGCCCTTGAGCATTTTCTCATTTCTCCACCTGCTGAGGGGGTCATGCTGGGAAAGATGGCCTTCATGTTTGCTTTCCTGCAGGGGAAGGAGCAGCGGTGCTGATTCTCGAGGACAGGGCGGGGCGGGGCAGCATCAAGGGATGGTGTGGTCCCGCTGGGGTCCGTGTGTCAGTGTGTGTGTATTGCAGGCGGTATCATGGCTGGGCTCATCTCTGACTACATCAACGGCAGGGCCACCACCTGCTGCGTCATGCTCATCTTGGCCGCCCCTGTGGTACGTACGGTCTTGGGCAAAGCGCAAGTGCCTGTGAGCAGGTGCATGGCCTGTGCCTTTCTGCACATGAGGGAGGAGAGCAGCAGGGGATATGCTCAGAGAGCAATAGAGGAGTCCTTGAAAGAGAGCAGGGGGTTGGAAAGGGATCAATGACTTTGTCCTTGGTGGGGAACAGGAAGACCAGCTGCTGCTCAACTTCTTCTTCTTCTTCTCCTTCTTCTCCTTCTTCTTCTTCGTCTTCGTCTTCTTCCTCTTCCTCTTCCTCTTCCTCTTCCTCTTCCTTCCTCCTTTCTTTTTTTATGGCTGGCTCAATCTGCCCTGGGGGTGGAGCTGGCGCAGCATGTGGTGCCAGGGATTGAACTGAGGTCCCTACAGTTGCCTAAGCTTGCCTAAGCAAGTGCTTTAGACCACTGAACCATCTCACCAGCCCCTAGCTGCTCAACTTCTTGACCACAGAAAAGGAAAGAGCTTGCTGTGAGACACAGGAACTGGCTTTTGGGAAAAGGGAAACAACAGATCACTATGTTTCAGAACTTCCATTCCTAACGCTTAAAGACTGAGAAGTCTGGGTGTGAGAGAGAGGAGGAATATTGTTACAGGAGGTTCCAGAGCAGGACAGGGTGACCCAGGCCTCACCCTAGCCAGGGGAGGCTGAGGTGCAACTTGGCCTCTCTCCTCCTTCTCTCACAGATGTTTCTGTACAATTCCGTTGGCCAGAACGGGATTAGCAGCTCCATAGGTAAGAAGACAAGCCCTGCAGGCCCACTGGAGAGACGTCGCCTTAGGGACCCTTTGCTACAGGCATGGGGACATTGGAGAGACGGGCTGGGGGGGGGGCAGGGGGCCTGGGGTGTCTCCTACTCTGGGGCCATGGGTGCCCCTCTTCTCTCACTGTACTGTCCCGGCCGCTCCCCCAGTGATGCTGATTATCTGTGGGGCCCTGGTCAATGGCCCGTACGCGCTCATCACCACGGCCGTCTCCGCTGACCTGGTAAGTGACCCATTCCCAGACCAGAGGCTGCTGTGGGGTCTACTCAGGGCCTCTGCATCCTGCCCACCCCCCACCCTTTCCTGTCCTGTCCTGCAGGTGAGACCCTCAAGGTCCTTCAGAACTCACCAGGGGCTCCTCTTTCCTCTGAACCTCAAGCTGCAGTTTCTGTGTCAACCTCTCCCCCTGTACTCTGCTCTCTCCCCAGGGGACTCACAAGAGCCTGAGGGGCAACGCCAAGGCCCTCTCCACCGTCACAGCTATCATCGACGGCACTGGCTCCATAGGTCTGTGACTTCGGCTATGGGGCCTGGCAGCTGCACCTGGCCTCACTCGGCCAGACCCTTTGGGGTGCTGTCCTTTGGTGGGCAGGGAAGTGGGGACCTCTACCTCATCCAGCTGTGCTCCAACCAGGTGCGGCGCTGGGGCCCCTGCTGGCCGGGCTCATCTCCCCCACAGGCTGGAACAACGTCTTCTACATGCTCATCACTGCTGACATCCTGGCCTGCTTGGTAAGTGTTCGTGGGGTACACATGTGGGTGCTGGGGGCCTTCTGTATTGCTGCCCTGGGACTCTGGAGGCCCAAGCATCAGGTTTCTGGGACAGCGAGAACCTATTGCTCAGAACCACTTGGCTTCCCAGGGGGAATGGCCCGCCCGGTGGCACTGTCCAGCCTGCTCTCTGTGCAGCTGCTCCCAGTGCCCTCCCTTTACTTGTGCCCCGGACTCCCCACAGCTCCTCTGTCGCTTAGTGTATAAGGAGATCCTGGCCTGGAAGGCGGCCCTGAGCAGAGACCGAGGGTGAGTCCCCCGCAGCCAAAGCCCCATCTCTCCTGACCTAACTTCCCTTGGAAGCCCACCCGGGGCTCCACACCCAGTCTGAGGCTGGTCCAGCCCAGGCTGCGAGGACTTTGAGTCGGCCCATCTAATGGGCTGGGTGGACCCTACCTCATCCCAGGCCCACTAACCTGTCCTTTGTGTCTCATGTGTCTCTGTAGCTCTAGTGTGGCCCTAACCCACCCGTGATAGTATTTTCAAGTCCCATGACTTTTGTGAGTATGTCCTTCAAGTCTGTAACTAATCTGCCGTTGGAACGTGGGCTGTGTGCAGATCCTTTGGCCTCTTCGGCATGACTGTCTCCAGCTTGCTCTTTTCTTGGGAGCCGGGTCCAGAGACTCACCCTGGTCAGAGCATGGTACTTGCAAAGTGTTTCTCTCTCAGCATCTGAGATGCCACGGAGGGTAGCTGTGTCTCCCCTGAGGGCCACGTCAGGGCTTTGGACCTACCTTTAGGACAGAGGGGCCAGGCAGGAAGCACTGTCCTGCTGAACTCAGGCTGAGCTCAAGCGCCTCCTGCAGTCAGAAGCCAAGTGTATCTGCCCTTCTGCTCTGGCTGGGCAGACACAAGCTACTACTACCTAACAGAGCCTCTAGAACAAAAGTTGAAGCAAGTGTCCGTGCCTGGCCTGGTGAGCCATCTGCCTGGTGTCCTTCGGTGGCAGGTGCGGGGATGGAGGGGCTGAGGCAGGTCCAAGCCGCTCCCTGGTGCTGGTGGCCGGGTGACTCTCCCTGTGGCCTTTCTGAGTCCTCTGAGCCTTTGACTGATAAGCTGGCTGGAGCCTGGACCTGGATGGGATGGTGACTACGAGGAGAGCCCTCTGGGGCAGTGGTGGTGAGCCCGTGTCATGCGTGCCTCAGCAGGCTGTTGGTGTCATCGGACATTCTCAGGGCTCGCCGCCACTGCCCTGGGGCCGCAGTAGCCGAGTGGTGTCTAGGGAAGCGCTCCACCTTGGGAAGGAAACTGACAGCAGATGCAGTACTGCCACCAGCAGGAGGCAGTGTCTGTCCTGCCTTGTTCTGTCCTTGAGGAGGGGACCAGCCTTTTTTTTTGTCTGTTTAAAGGGGCTAAGGATGGAATTCAGGCCCTTGAGCGTGCTAGGCAAGCTCCATTATTATTATGTAACACCCCCGGCCCATGACTGGACAGCTTAGTTGATTTCCTTCCATTTGAGGGATACTGGGAGGGGGAAGAAAAGACCCAGAAAGGGCGGAGGAGTGTTTCAGGAGTGTCGCTCTCCCCCAGAGTGGAGCCAGCCTTAGGCACCTAAACAAGGGTGCTGTCCCTTGTGTCAGGGGGCTTATTCTGATCCGCACAGAACCAAAGTGCTGCGCCCAGGGCTGTGGGGCCTGCTCTTCCAGCACTGCTGTGGCCCCATGCTGGCCCTCCTCTATGGAAGGCCGATGGGTGCCCACAGGGACGTGCTGCAGCACAGAGCATGTGGGGTCCGGAGTCCCAGGACCACCCCGGCTTCCCCGAGTTCTCATCTCAGGCACGGGCACACGCCCAGGCCCTCTGCATCCCTATGCACACCGGGGATGCTTGTCACTCCACACCGCTGCAGAGTTGATCTGAGGCTGACATGACACAGAAAATGTGCAATGGCTTTGTGAAGCCGCCACCTGCGGCAGCATAAACATGTTGAACATTTTTGTATTTCTTCTGGCTCACTGGTCCCTGCCCAAGAGGTAGAAGCAAACCCTAACGACAGGAAACAGAGAGGCACAGCAGAGCTTAAGGTGTGTCTTGCCTTCTTTTCCATCTTTTCTCTCTTCTTCATGCAGCTATAAAGAAATATGAGGCCTCAGCTGGAAGTGAATTATGGAGGGTCCCATGGGGTCCCCAAACAGCTCCCCATGGGAAGACAACAGGAACTTCCAGTGTGGGGTGAAGCAAAGACTCCTAATCTAACCTCAGCCAGACCAGCCCAACCCACGGGCTGCCAAGTCACCAAAGACTCTCCGTGGGAAGGGGACTGCCACGCACGCTGACGCAGAAGACTCGCGGGCCTGAGCCTGGGCTGCAGGTGGAAGGGGTGGGTCTGGGCACACAGGCTCAGACTCTTGCCAGTTCAGATTCCAGACAGGGACAGAGGCCCTCCAGGCTCACAGGTGCGTCTCTCCTCCCTGTATTAGGTTTCAATCAGCCTGTCACTCTGACGTCTCTCTCTCCCTTTGTCACCAGCCAGTCTTCTCTGTGTAGTTCCCCAAATTTGGCCCTCTCCTTCTATCCTCCTTTGAGCCATTCAGGACTCCCTCTGCAGCTTTGATTAGAGCACTTCGACTGTTCCTCCAGGGCTAAGACTAGGGCAGGGCCTTGGGCAGGCACCGGGTGTAAGGGCCCTGCACAAGTGACAATGGGAGCGCCTCCCTGGCCTCACCCTGGTCCTTGGCCCCGCTGATGTCTGGGTTGCTGGTGACATCAAGGTCAGTGCTGTGGGGACTGATCGGGTGAGCACAACTGAAAATATCTGCGTGTGTATTAAGCAGTTCGAGAATGAAGTGCCTGTCCATGGTTCCCGAGTGCCAGTGCCACTGTGGGCATGAAGTGGACAGGGGACAGAGAAAAGGGGCACATGCCCTGAGCACAGGCACTAGGGTGACGGGACTGGTGAGAAACCAGGATGCTGCCTGGCGTGTTGAGCAGTGGCTAACATGCAGGGTACAGTGTCCTGCTGCGCACGCTCTGTCCCCAATCCTGGACTGTGACCCACTTCGTGGACCCCCGGGCTTTCTGCCGCACCTCCTCAGCTGCCCATCAGCACCAGTATAGATCTCCTCTGCCAGCTGGGGCTGTGCTGATTCTTGGCAGGTACAGCAGCAGCAAGTGGAGGTCACACGGGTAGTTGAGGCCCTGTCTTGGGCCCCAAGCCCTGCAGCTGGTGATGACTGCCATGGTCACAATGCCAAAGACTCGTGGAGATGAGGTCGAGGGTCCGCAGAGGCACAGTGTTGGCAGCATTCGGATGCCACGCGGCAGGCGTGTTAGCTGAGGGTGCCCACCCCAGCGGTGCAGTGGGGCGTGACAACTTGGCAAGCCTCACACGCGGGATTCTCGCATCAGCTTGAAAGTAGGAACCTTCAAGCAACCTCTCGGTCCTCAAGTCCTCTTCAGTCCTCCTCAGGGCCCACGAGCTGGGATGTGTGCCATTATCCTCAGCTTCTCAAGACCAGGAAGAGCTATGACATCATCACTTAGAAAGGATGCTTTTAAGGATTAGCTGTGTTACTTCCTCGAGCCACTAGATGGCGATACAATCCCGTGGTAAAACCCAGAGTGCCCGCTTGCTGGCCAGCTTTTGGGAGATAGAAGATCCCTTTGGTCAACTTTGTTCCGTGAAGGTCACGTACACAGGATGACTTTTTTCAAGCCTTCTTTCCCTCAGCTCCAGCACTTACTACTTTTACACCTGTTTGCTCATCTGAAAGATGACAACGGCATTCCATACCTCACGGAACTGCTGCGGAGGGTGCTAAGTGCACAGTCTGCCTTGGGGAGCAAGTCCCATCAGGAGCCCAGGCAGGAAGCATGAAAAGGTCTATCAACCACAGATGAGAAAAGGGAGGTTAGCTCTCACGTTGAGAGCTCTGCCGTTGGACAGTCCAGCCCTGCCAGGTGACCCGGGGACCTGCAGGAATCAGTGCATTTGAGCTTGGAGTCTGGATGACTGACTTGAGAAGGCGGTGAGGGACGAGAAGGGAGGATTTTAGCATGAATACTCGCCGTGCCCTGCGAGAGGAGTGGGGCAAATGGCTGTGCCAGCTGAGAAGAGCCCGGCCTCGGAGGTGAGGGCTTCAGCTGCAAGTGGGAGTGGGAAAGGCAGGTGATGGGGTCCTGAAGCCCTGGGCACTGCCCCCTGCACGGCATCCCCAACCCCTCAGCTGGGCACTACGGGTTCACAGGGGCCTGCTACCTGCCTTCTCTGTGGGCCTCTCCACTCACATGGGGCTAATGCAGGAGCATTACGTTAATTAGTTATTCATTTAATTTAACTTCACATTTGGTCTCAATTAAGCTTAAAATGTTCTTCCTTATAGATGCTACAATAGCAGTTGTAATTAAAAAGCAATAACTCTTTGTATTTCTCCTTTAAAGATCCGCTGGGAGGTTGGGCTGGTGGATGGGTGGGGGGGGGTTGGGGAAGGAGGAGGCAAGAAGTAATAGGAAGAACGGGAAGGAGGCCCTGAGCTCGGGTGGCAGGAGCTCAGGGCGGCATGGGGCGGTCTGTCTAGGGCCTTGGGAGAGTTGTCGGAGGAAACTCAGAGGGGTGGGTAAAGTCAACAGACACAGCGCACCTAAAGCTATGGGGACAGGAAGATGGCGGATGGGGAACAGACGGTGGGGCTGGAGAGCACAGGCCTCCGCAGCAGGGAGAATGGGCCCCGCCCTACCCACAGCCCAGCCCCCCTCCCGACCCAACCAGACAGGCAACCTTATGGGGTGAATGAGACTTAGCAGATGGGATTAAGGATCTCCAGATGGGGAGATGGCCCTGCTTTGTCAGGTGGACCCAATAGAACCATGAGGTCCTTTATAAACCACAGGGCAAGGCAGGAAGGCCGTAGGCTGGAAAATGCCACGCTGCCCCAGCCAGGAACGTGAACGACTTCCACCAGCTGGAAAAGATGGAAGTAGATTGGGCCCTAGAGTGTCTGAGACTTGTCTCTAGTCTCATAAACCCACTTCTAATTTTTGGTCTCCTGAACATGATACATTCATGTTGTTCTAAATTGCTACAGTGGCTATCTGTTACTACAGCAGTGGGAAGCTAATACATACACTCTAAGTAGAACCAGGAGAGGACCAAGTTAAAGACAAGCAATGAAATCCCCAAAGCTGGGGGTCAGGCGGGATGGCTCAGTGATCTAACTGCTTTTACCCCACAAGATTCTCGATTTCCTACCAGATTCAGCTGTTTCTCCCTGGTGTTCTGCCAGCGGATGCGCGCTGCCTGACCCCAGTCCTTCCTTGTCCTGTGTCCGTCTTATGTAGCCACACAGTACGAGGAGTAAACGCAGAGCCAAATTGCTGCCCACCAATCCCGGCCCCTGCGCCCCTGTGCAGCGCTCTCAGCTCATGGTCTGGGCCTGCCTTCATGTGAAACGGGGACGTAGGGGGAAGATACCTCAGGACAGGAGCTGCTGCTTACGGACTGACAAAAATGCCTGGCATACATTTGCTAACTTAAATAAAAGTTGTGATCTCGTCATTGAAGTGCATGCATTTCTAAATTCTGGGATGGATCTAGAGATTAAAGGTTGAACACTATATAGACTATAGAATCCTTCCCAGTCCTGCTTTTATGTTCCTGTGAGAATAACCTACACTCGTTCAGACTCCTTTCTGTGCAGTTTTTATTTTTCCATATAGTGGACTCCTACATCTGGAAACTTCTTTCTATATAACCTTTAAATATTCAAAGGCTGAAGCTAAGGAGTTAAAGAGTTCATACTATGAATGTTAATTTGAATTAAAGAACTTTTTTTTTACCTTGTGGATATACATTAGGGTACTCAGCACAGGTACGCAGCACTAGCCAATGAACAGATTTCTGAAAGCTAAAAATCATCTCTGAACTAAGAAGTGAGACATTAGGGGTCCACTTGGGAGGCTGGGCTAACATCGCACTTGGAGCGCCACGGCCACCTAGCTGTTTTTAAAATGCCTTTGCCTCTTTTTCTGTTTCTCCTCTATAAAAATAATGGCAGCAGGTTTCCTTTAACACTGAGAATAAAACAGAAATGCTTCAGCTGCAGCAGCAGGGAGAGAGTCAATAAAAAAGTTTATGTTTTGTCACAAGAAACAGATGACTTTGTTAGAATAAAGACATTTCAAGGAAACTAGGATGTCTCTATCTGGAGACGGAATTAGGAAGACAGGCTGGCCAGGCTGGTCCAGCAGTCGGATGCTCCAGTAGGATCCTGCCTTGTGCCAATAGGCATGTGACATTGGTATGTGCTTCAGGTGTACACAGGCTCTGGGCACTCCCTGGTGCTTAAAAGTCATACAATAATTATGATACATTTGTTCCTTAAAACTCAGATACCCAGCCTGGGCTACAAAAGTGAGCTCAAGGCCAGCCTGAACTTCATAACAAGACCCTGTCTCAAAAAGACAAAAAAAAAAAAAAAAAAAAAAAAAAAAAAAAAAAAAAAA